>JANHFM010003533.1:34513-48803 GCA_032468115.1 Grayia smithii | reverse complement strand
ATGGTATTGGCAGAAGGTGGTCCTGCAAGTACCCCGGGCCTAAGCCATGTAGGGCTTTATAGGTCAGTACCAGCATCTTGAAGCGGATCCAGAGGACCACCGGTAACCAGTGCAGCTCGCGCAGGAGAGGTGTAACACAGGAGTAATGGGGAGCTCCTGTAACAACCTGCGCAGCCGCATTCTGGACCAGTTGGAGCTTCCGGGTGCACCTCAAGGGCAGCCCCATGTAGAGGGCATTGCAGTAGTCTAGACGTGAGGTAACGAGAACATGAGTGACTGTGCAGAGATCATCCCGGTCTAGGAAAGGGTGCAACTGGCGCACCAGATGTACCTGTGTGAAGACCCCCTGGTCACGGCCGTCAAATGGTCATATGATAATACGATCCTGGTAACTGATGACATTTCCAACATTTTGCAGATTTTTCTTTAAACATTCTTGCAAATTTTTCAGGAGACATATGCCATCTATAAAACATTTTATATTGATTTCCTTATATGCTGTGGACATTGTTAATTTATAATTTCTTTCCCATAGCTTTTGCCATTTATCTAACTCAATTGAACATCCAAAATTTTTTGCCCAAACTATCATTGTTTCTTTTATCTGTTCTTCTAATTCAATGTTAAGTAAATGGTTATAATGTTTTTTTAATTATGTGTTCTTCTATTCCTGTATCTTATCCAGTTCTGTCATTTCTAAATAAAAACCATATTATTTAACATCTTTTTCATATCTTGTTCGAATTTGCATATCAATATACCAATCCAACTCAATCCCTTGTTCTTCTATTTCTTGTTTCTCTTTCAATTTCCCCTTATCTGTTAGAATATCCTTATATCTAAGAATATTTCTAATATTTATAACATTTGGTTCTATTAAAGCTTTCATTGTTGATAACCATACTGGTATTTTCAAATAATATTTATCTCTAACCTTTTCCCACACTAATAATAATGCATTTCTTACATAATGTCTTTGAAAATAAGTGTGCACCTTGCTTCTGCCATACCATAAAAAAGGCTGCCATCCCAGTTGTAAATCATGTCCTTCCAAAGTTAATAATCTTGTATTTCTTAGTCCAATCCATTCTCTCATCCATGTCAACGTTGCTGCCTGATAATATAACTTCTAGAACAACTTTCTCTCTTCAACAGCTGTTCTCTTATCAGCACAAACCAGTGTTGTCAAGGTCATAAGGTTAGACTTATCACTAATTCAAAGTCTTTTTGTCTTTTCTTTCTTGCCACTAAATGGCACTTCAGTATAACCAAACTATACAATAAGCTTCAATTCTTCCAATCCATTTCCATTTAAATTAAGTTCATTCGTAATCATTCCATCCTTCTCAAAATAATCAGTCAGTTTTCTAACTGTTCTTAATTTCAAAACCACTCTTTCAAATCAATTCTCTGTCCAGTTTTCAATTGATTTACTTCATACACAAAAAAAAAACTTTTCCCCTTTTGGGCTTTCTCTTTCTTTCGCCACTTCAGAACCAGAAATAGAGAGCCGATACACACCCCTCCTCGCTTTAGCCACTTTCTACTCCATATTATATTAATTTCAAGTGGGTATGAAAAGAAAACTTTTAACTATAAAGCCAGGTTCTCATCCAGATGATGCACTTTTTCTTGATTCCACTGTTCCGTTGCGACCGCCCCAGCTTCTTAGCGGTTCCTATGGCCACTTTCTCAGATGTCCAGTTTGAGAAGCTACCTTTGATCAACCCAGGAATTTACGGATTCCCTGAGCTAATCAATCCATGTTCACCGTCCCTATGAGATGGCTTAGATCAATTAAGACCTCCGATCAGCTGAGATATCAGCAGTTTTTCCAGAGTCCCGAAAAAAACATGCTGTCATGCCACGACACTGGCCATGCCACTCTACATGTTTCATTTTCATTGTGGAAGTTTACCACTGCAACTTTAAACCTCCAATCTTTCCCTAGAATGGAAGAAAAAGAAGAAATTGCTGGCAGATCCAAGATTTGTTCATATAATGAACCATAGTGTCATGTGGATGAAACTACAAGGAATTTGTGAAGATATAGACTTAATGAAACAAATGTGCTACCACAAAAGAAATTTTATATTCCACCACAGGCTATGGTCAAACAAGTTATAATAGTCCCAAGCAAACAGTTCTTCATTAGGGATCATAGTGGGATGCAATTTATTATAGCATTTTTAGGTGAACTGAATAGAATTAACATTTTCATATTTTATAGTGTGAAGCAGAAAAATATATTTAAAATACAAAGCATATTCTATAATGAAAACGATTCATATTTAAATAAATTGAATAAGCTATCTGAAGTTACAATTTAGAACTGTTTAAATATTTGTATTTCATCTTAAAGAAGCTCTGGAGAACTTAAAATGGTTACATAAACATATCCTAATTCACATTTCCTAATCCAATTTATTAAAACTAACTGGGTAGAATAATAATATCAGAATACAAACCAGAAGACACTATTTTTTTTAAAAGTCATATTTGCAATAGTTCTGTGTGAAGTGGCTAGATATAAAAAAAGAGAGAACCAATTTGTAGAGAAAGCTACTACCCAGTTTTAAGAAATTATAAATATATTAATTCTAATCCTTTTGGAAACATACAGAACTAGCATTGTACAGGGATACTGATTATTCTGTTGCTGAAATCTGAAATAGGGAATCCTTTCAAATTAGCATGGAATCTTTGGTGTCAATCAGCTGTTGGTGTGTTTACATATTTCCTTTAATTCAAAAATGTACAACTTTTTCATATGGCTTTTGAGTGATATTCATGTTCTCCAAAAAGGTTAGCTGAGCAAAAAAATAAAATAAATGACATGAAATAATATTTAATTAAAGTTACATTATATTAATTAAAGTAGTAAATATTATTGCTTTTAATATATTTAATATTTTTTATCTTCTGTCACATTAAAAATTAAAATTCACTGGGAACTTTTAGAAAGATTTGGTCACACTGAAGCCTAGGGCGTCAGATAAGCTCCCCTGTTGTAAATATAGTTGATCCTTATAGGGGGAAATTTTTCTTTCCATTTAATTATAGGAAGCACATGACATAAGATTAGCTTTTTTAAGAAAATGGGGAAGAAACATGAAAGTAATTCTACAATAAATCCCTATAGAGTTTATTCCACAATCCAGATAAAGAAAGGCTTATTTCTCTTTCACAAAAAGATCTTGTATTAACTGAGTCATTTACCCAAACATGTGAGAGCTGAAGATCAAGTTGAGTTATAAACAGTCCCCGGAATAAAAATGTCCAACTCGTATTTACAAATGGACTGCCTATAACTATAACCTATAACTATGGTGAACATCATTCTCCTTTCTCAGGCCAATGAACTACTGAAGTCATATAATGTTTTCAGGAATCACTGGATCTACACAATTCATAAGTGTATTTTAATGAGCATCACAAATATTATGTGTATTTTTAATAGACACCCTGCTTTCAATGATTCACAAAATTATTGTGGGGTTTCAGCAGCTGATCAGATGAAGGAAGAAGAATGTGGTTCACCATTTTTAGTTGGATCATATTGCCATTTCATCAGATCATGTTGCCATCTTAAAGAATAGCCATCTACTGTTAACCTTTAATCATGATCTTTTTTCCTTTTTTTATATAACCTGTTTAAGAATTATTTGTCTGATTATTTCTATATAATTATGGTTGTTCAGAAAGTTAGCCAGGTATTTAGACTTTAGACTTTAGCATTTTTATTTACCTATCAAATCCTTCCCAAGGATCTGATATAGGTAGATGTTTAATAACATTAAATGCATAATTGCAGGATTTCAGCTGTTCTAAGTAAAGTTGTCTTTTGCAATTGACTGATGGGATCAATGCCAATGATGTTCAAGTGGTGCTCCAGTGGTTTTGGGATTGCACCGAGGCACCTATTACTCTTGGTACCACCTTTGCTTTCTTTGGACATAGTTGTTCTTTGGCCACTTATATTTGCAGGTCTTTACAATTTTTTTTATTTTTCCAGCTTTTTCTTGTAGTGTGCTATCTTCATGTATTGCTGTGTTCACAATACAGACTTTTTTGTTTTTCTTATTAACAATGGTTAAGTCTGGGAAGTTATGTGACTGATGTTTGTTTGCTTGTATTCTAAACTTCCAGAGCTCTTTAGCATCTTTATTTTCTATTAATTTATCTGTTTAGTGATCTCATCAGTTTGTGCTTGATGGAAAATATTATTTCTTTAGATATTCCAATGCACCATTGTTGTTTAGCATGCCATTTGGTGTAGTCAGTCTGTATGATCTTGCAGCAACCAACTAGATCAGGGATATCAAATTCAAGGCTCACAGGCTGCATCCGGCCCATGATGTGGTCAGATCCAGCCCACAGGGCTGTTCTGGTCTACTCAATGCAAAGAGGAAAGATCGGGCCAACATAGCTTCGGCCCAGTTTACCCAGTGCAAAGAGGAAACATACCAGCAGTTTGGGGAGTGGTGTCCAGCTGGCCATGCCCACCCAGTCGGCCACACCCTCCCAGCTCCCCAAGGTCAACCACAGCCCTAATGCAATCCTCAATGAAATTGAGTTTGACACCCCTGAATTAGAAAGTCCATTGTTTCTTCTTGTTTGAAGACAGTTTGAAGAGGAGGCATTTGCTATGTGTTGCTTTGTATGTATTTTGGCTTTGTATGTTATTTGGTCTTAAGGCTCGGTCTCATGTATTCAGAATTAGCCTTTCCATCTCTTTCTTCAACTTTCCTGTTTTTAATCATTGCCAGGTCTTTTTGTTATCTGCTTTGCCTGTTAATTTTTTATGTACTGGCCTTATAATACTTTGCTTGCTATGTTTCTTTTCTATGCTTCATTTGATCTTTCTTTGGTATTCAGCAAATCTTCATGGTGTACTAGTTTCACAGTTCTTCAGATATTCTTCCAATGTTCTTTTTTTCTTCTTCTTTTCATCTGATATTTTTGCAACATGCGATGCCTATTGGTACCTATGTTCCTTGATATTAGAGTCTGTCAACATCACTGTTTGGATGAAAAGCATGATAATGATTATTAAATTTAAGATGTTAAAGTGTATTTCTTAATTGCTGTGTATCTATAGAAAGGTAAGCTAAATACTATTTCTAAAACAAACATTTGAATAATTGACCTGTTTCAATTTACATACAAATTTAACTTAAAATCAGAAGTAGGAATGGATCTCATTTTTAACTTGAGGACTGCTTTTACATCCTCATTTTCAGATTAACTGAGAAGATCTAAAGGGAGCCCTATTTCCTAATCTCTGCATAGATAATAATTGCACTTTGGGATTATGCATCTGATAAAGCTGGACAATGATACAAGAAATCAGTCTGCATAACTCTGTCAATCCCAGTTTCAAGCCCTACTTATTCAGACAATTATTAAAACATGGTTTTCCAGTCTTCGCAAAAAGAGTTGAACTGAATTAGGGTAGTAATCTAAAGATACAGATCACAGCATGTACCAACCTCAGCTAATCTCAAAATACCTATGCAGCTTCAGATTTGGTTACCGCTGAGAAATCCTAGAGCTAAGAATTAGATTGGAATTAATAAAAGCCAATCACATTCTGGAAGAAAACAACAACAAGAAGCCACTTCAAACTGCTGTCAATAAAATAAGATAGCTTTGCCCTTAGTGACATTAGAAATCAAGCTCAAGCAGTGGTGGGTTGCTCCCGGTTTGGCCCAGTTCGCGCGATCCAGTAGCGGTGACAGTGTGATGTCACAGAACCAGTTCTCCACGGCTGGGAGCTGGGCCCACCCGCGCGCCCGTACTTACTTTTCTCTGCTCTGCGCATGCGCAGAGTGCTTGTTTCAAGTTTTTTTCCAAGGAGAGAAGTTAGTGCGCATGCATGGAGCACACATTTGGTGCACACACCAATTACACGCAAAGCGCGTGCATTAAGAGAACCGGTAGTAAAGGTAAGTAGAACCCACTCTTGAGCTCAAGTATATATGAATTTGTATGCCAAACTTTCCAGACTTCAGTTCACTACTGCTCTATAACCTCTCTATAATCCTTTGATCTGCTAAGTGTCGTACGCCACATTTTAATATTCCTCACATTCTCTCAGATTTGTTGGTTTATTTTTTATATTATTAAACTTCTATTCCACCCATCTCACTGAGGAACTCTTGATGGTTTGCAATCATTCAATAAAAACACCAGTGGTGGGCTTCAAAAAATTTTACTACAGTTCTGTGAGCATGGCTTGGTGGGCATGGCTTGGTGGCATGGGAGGGGAAGGATACTGTAAAATCTCCATTCCCACCCAAGTCCAGGGGAAGAATATTGTAAAATATCCATTCCCTCCCCACTCCAGGAGAAGGTTACTGCAAAATCCCCATTTCCTGCCGATCAGCTGGGACTTGGGAGGCAGAGAATAGATGGAGGTGGAGCCAGTCAGAGGTGGTATTTACCAGTTCTCCAAACTACTCAAAATTTCTGCTACCGGTTCTCCAGAATTAGTCAGAACCTGTTGAATACCACCTCTGAAAAACACCATATAAAACATTAAAACAATAAATAAAGACCATAAATTTAAAATTCAGTTAAAATTCAACAACTATGATGGAGAGGAAGGGACCAAAGTACACATAGAGATGAGATGAGATTAACCACTTCAGGTGTGGGTTCTACTTACCTGTCCTACCAGTTCTAAAGGTGCACGCGCATGCACAGCGTTTTTTGGCCAAAAAAGGTCAAAAAAAGTTTTCTGCGCATGCGCGCAAGCGCGCTCCATAACCAGGCCGGTAAATATGGGCGCGTGGGGGGGGCGCGGTCCGGGATGCATAGAACTGGTTCGGTGACATCACAGCATCACCGCTACCAGATCACGCAAACCAGACCGAACCGGGGGCAACCCACCACTGAACCACTTCTAAGATGCCATTCCTCCACTGGGGCCCTGGGCCAGTTGGCAGAGCCAGTCGGAATGCCAAAAAGAATCGGAATGAATCTCACTTCAGGCAGCACAGTGTTCCAGTAGAAGGCACCAGGGCAGAAAAGACTCTTCTCCTGGATTCCATCAGCTGAAATTTCATGTAGGGTAGGATCTGCAGCATGCTTCTTCTGCTGGTATAGGTAGAATGAACTAAATCCATCAGGGTGAGACAGTTCTTCAGAATACCTGGATTAATGCCATGAGGTACTTTAAAGATGATAACCATGACCTTTAATTGGACCTGGAAGTAAGGAAATCAGTGCAGCTCATGGAACAGGGCTATAACATGGGTCACCCTAGGTGACCAAAAGCTGCCCACATGGCTGCATTCAGTAGCCCATATAAAATATATTGCAATAATCTAAGTGTGAGATGACTAGGGCTAAAGTGATTGAGCACAGGGACTCCACATCGAGGAAAGGGTGGAACTGGTGCATAGTATTAAGTTGTGCAAAGGCACTCCTAGCCACAACTACCACCTGCTCATCAAATAGGACCTGCCAGTCCAGTAGAAGCCCCAACTTGCACACTGAATCAGAACCCCATCCAGTACTAAAGCTATTATAGTCCTGGAACCTGGATCTCCATGTAACCAAACCCATTCAGTCTTACCACCATTTTATTTGGTGATTACTCTTTATTACAACTCTTAATCAATATTGTATCAAGGAAAGGCTCAGATTTTTGAGAAAACTAAAGCCCACCCTGACCCTTACCAACGTAGGCCCAGCCCCAACATAATGAATGTAATAATTGAAAAAAACGAGTAACTTCTTCATATTGCACTTATTAAAAAGTACCTGATGCACAGGCAAAATCCACATCTAAAGAAAAAACTTCTTAGGTTAAATGAATATTATTTGTAGGGAAGTCTACATAGGATTCACTAGTTCATCATAATAAAATTATGAAGTTGTATTGACATCAGTCGTACAGAAATTAGTTGTAACCAACTAGTCCTATTTACTTCTAGGGAATTCTAGTGTAATTTTCTTTGGGTTAAAACTACTACAGATTTTAATTTTAAAAAATTACTGGATTTTCTGAATCCACTAAATTAAATAAGAAATTCAGTATATCACTTCTTTTTTTTTCTAGTACTATTTTCTGAGAAAAAAAATCAAACATTTTCTAGACTATCATTCTGTAAAATTAAAAAAAGAAAACAAGCAAACAAGCAGTAGTCAAAACAGTGATAGATAGATAGAAAGCTAAGCATAAATCAAACTTTTTCCTTCTAAGAAGGTTAACCAAGAGTTCTATGGACTAATCCAAATTAAATCATCCCATGTTACAGAACTGAATTGTTTTAAATTATCAATGTTACCATTTATAACACAACTCTTCCCCATGATGTGAAATTATATATTATTTGAACAGATTGAGCAGATTAAACAGAGCTGGTGCTTTTGCTATGGTGATGAATGAACTACATATATGTTTCACCAACCATTACTAAAATATAAAAGCAACATTGACATCACTTCATATCAGATATGGATTACTGGTTCAAAACCTGGCCCAGATCCCAAAAAGCCCATCAAGCAGCTTTGGCAAGAAGATTTGACACAGAAGTCTGACACCTGCAGCATGGTGATAGGCTAATTAAGATACAACTTCACACAATGATGAGAAGAGTGAATGTAAATGATCAAAAGAGATTTGGAAGTTCTCCCATCATTCACCTAAGCATGGCTTAAGCAAAGGTTCCTTTGAATGCTGTTTTAGTGAT
Organism: Grayia smithii; assembly: GCA_032468115.1. Lineage (NCBI taxonomy): Eukaryota > Metazoa > Chordata > Lepidosauria > Squamata > Grayiidae > Grayia > Grayia smithii. The sequence continues at coordinate 40,101 of JANHFM010003533.1, read as the reverse complement.
GGACTTATACAATACATCTTAAGGAACATTTATACTGTGCTCACGGTGCATTCAACTGTGGCCACTTCAAAGGTTTAGCCAAGTATTTTATGGCCATGGTAAAGGGTTCTTATTGATTTAAATTACAAGCCTGGCTCCCATCAGCTTCACTTGAGGGCAAAAATGCAATAAAATATCCCACAGCATACGGACAGGCATATCACATTGGAAAATCTAAAGAGGTTCCTTTCACTCAAGCCCCTCTAAGGCATTTCTGGTTTGGTTTGGTTTGTTTTCTTAAGGGCCTAGTATCTCAGAGAAAAGTTTATTCCCCATAACTTTAAGACATCAAAGGAAGTGTAACATTAGATCAGGGTGCTTGCCAAATCCAAGTCTCTTCTCCTCACCTACCCCTGCTAAATATATTTGGGGGGGGGGGGAAGAGATTTTTTTCCCTTTTAGTAACTGATATTCTGGATATAAATATTTTAAAAGATAAACCTATCTGCATATCTAACAACTTAGATCAAATGTGTGAAAAAGAGAGAAATGGATTGGCTGATAGTTTGCAACAGGGAATTAGCTATTATCACGCTAAACTCTTCAAGACTAAACAAAAATGTTTTATATATTAAGTTCTCAGAAAGAAGCTTGCTGTCAATATGAAACGTTGTTTATTGTTTTCTCAGTATAGCTGCACTAAAATAATAAAATTACTAAGGAAGTTTTTGTACTGATGGATTATTAAGAAAAATCACAAGCAACTTCTGAATATTACTGTGTATGTGTCTATAGCTTCATAAGCAGGTTCTTTATAATAATTTACCTACAATAGATCCTAGCTGGAGATAACCTCTGGGCACATACAGAAAGCAGCAAATGACTATTATGTATCTGACATTTGAAATAACATGTTTCTGGAGGGCTGGTATTACAAGAGTCATTTCACTTCAAAATGTTATTCCTAATGTAATTTTTTTAAATTCATAAGCGGCACTTGCTCAAATTCAGCGTAGCACTGAAGTCACTCTAAAGACAAGAGGTCAAATTCATTTCATTTCTTTTATGTTTTCTTCTCTCTGCTAGATGAAATAAATGATTAAGCCTAGAACACTTGGCAGTTCAGTGAATGTGCTCGCTAGTACCATTACAAGATCGATTTTCTCAATCCGGGAGTCTTTCTAGGGTGCACATTGCTTAGCTGACATCTGTCGTGGTTGTCATGGCAGCAGCCTCTCCAGCATAGTGAGAGGTCAGGGCTGACAGGGGAGGCCTCGCTAGTTTTACCCTAGTCACTTCAAGGTTAACAGCCAATGGACCAAAGAAATAGGCAATTATAGTACAGTCAATTCCAGTTAAGGAAATATCTGAGAAGTAAATATATCTGATAACTGAATGAAAATGAAACAGCCAGTGCTGTTTATGTAGATCTGCATTATTGTTAGAATTCCCAGATTTGGGCTTAATTGTTCCTAAATGCAATTTCAATATTAAAGTTTTTTTGCAAATAATAATAATAACAACAACCATTGCTTCGAGGATCTCTATACAACTTAATCTCTCAGCCAGGAAAGGGAACTTTTCACCTTTCACATCAAAAGAAATCTCAGCAATTCATATTTCTTTCATGGGGTGCTTGGTCTAGAAGTTCCAGAACTGGGATCTGGAATCTCTAAAACAAGCACCCCATGAAAATCTGACCTCATACTATTAAACAAACTAGCAAGCAAACCCCAAAATAGTAATAAGTAGGAAATTCCAGCCCAGCCTCCTCTGGTGATGTCTTTGCATCATCACTTTGCTGACAATGGCCTTCAAAAAATAGAATTAAAACAACTGTACACAGTTGTTTAGAAGTTCTCCATTCTAGTGTTATGGTAGGTTTTCATTCAACAATCGAATAACAAAAGCCTCATTACTAGGATGCATTAGTATCAAATAATACTGTTATTATTATTTTGATTCAATAATAATAATAAACTCCAGAATGAACCAATTATAAGTAAGTATACAAATTGTAATTTTTATAGAAAATTAGATCAAATCCATGTAAAGTGATTTTATCTAAATTCTAAACTATATAGCACTGGGGTTGAAATAAGAATCTGTTGGATGCAAATCATTCACTCTTCCTTGTAATGTAACCATATGTCAAGAAGTATTTCATTCAGTTTTATGATGAAGTTAATACAGGTTGATTGGTGAATGTGCACCAGAACTTACTATGTAGACTGATGCAATAAAAATAGAGCTAAAAGCAAATTTTGAGTATGACCTACTCAGTATGGATATTCATAAAGTACAGTAACATGGGATAGTGTAACTGATAAGAAACATTTTATGTAATTATGGTTATATAAAACCTCTATATGCATTTCATTTATTGTTTACATAGTTTAGAAACCTTGATCAGCCAGGGTTGGACCCATATATTGCACATTGGCAATAAAAATCAGAACATCAAATACAAGCTGGGCGGAAATGATCTAAAAGATGACACACACTCTGTCAAGGACCTAGGAGTACTCATTTCAAAAGATTTGAGCCTCACTGTAATAACATTGCTAAAAAGACATTAAGAGTTGTCAACCTTATTTTGTGAAGTTTTCTCTCTGGTAACACTATATTTCTAATTGGGGTATACAAAATCTTTGCCAGACCTATCCTTGAATACGGCTCACCTGCCTGGAACCCACACTGTATTTCGGACATTAATACATTAGAAAGGGTCCAGAGGTATTTTACAAGAAGGGTACACAACTCCTCTGCTCACAATAAAATTTCTTATACCAGGCTTGAAATTTTAGGCCTGGATAACCTTGAACTACAGCGTCTACATTACAACCTAAGCTTAGTACACAAGATTATCTACCATAATGTCCTACCTTTTAATGATTACTTTAACTTCAACCACAATAACGCAAGAGCTATCAATAGATACAAACTAAATGTAATCCGCTCTAATCTTGATTGTAGAAAATATGACTTCAGCAATTGAGTAGCAAATGTCTGGAACACTCTACCTGATCCTGTTGTTAGTTTCTCTAACCCCCATACCTTTACTTTAAACTGTGAACCGTGGACCTTACACGTTTCTTAAGAGGTATGTCTACCATCCCTGTCCTAATGTCCCCATTTATATGTACTCATTTTATGTGTTTATGGCTATGTTTTGCTTATTTATATCCATTTATTTGTGTCATTTTTCATGTCTATAATGTCCATGTTCATGTCTGTAATGATACTATTTCTTTGTACTTGTTGACAAATGAATAAATAAACTGTTATAGCCCAAAAATCACTTCACGATTTTGAACTGTAATAGACAACAGGATAACTTTATCTTTCATATTTTGTGAGAAATCATCCATTAATGTATTTTAAATGATAATCACAACATAGAAAAATGTAGCTATGTAATTATTTGTATTTTCTGCAGAGCTGATAATTATCAAAACATAAATAAATAAAAAAACAATTAAAAAATTTTAAAAATCAACCTGCTTAAACAGTTTAACAATAAAAGCATTTTATATTTTGTCATTTAAAACAAAATGATAAGGCTTCATTTTACCTGACAGTAGACTACAAGACAGGCACCAGTCATAACAATGGTGTACCTGCTATGAATTGAAAATAGGAGTGTCAGATTCACTACCTTCGGCTTGGCGCCTCACTGGCGTTCTGCCATCAATGAACCGAAGAAGGGAGGAAGAAACAAATGGGAAATAAAAATGTATACCTGGATGGTGCGAAATTGGGAGAGGGGAATGACAGTTGAGGAAGAACAGAACATTTTGGAATCTGGTCTGTGCTAACATCTTCAAGGCTGTATACCCTGAGAATGGAATTTTACCAGCCTAAACACCTCAGCACTTCCAAAACTTCTTGGCAGTGCCAGATTGGCTACACATGGGCTGACCATGGAGGGAGGGCTGGGGAAACAGAGGGATTAGTTTTGCATCAATGCACGGGAACTTCAGATTCTGCCTGACTGCAATCAGCATCTCTTAGTAAAAGTACTTTTCACTTCAATTAAACAAAGTAGAGAGTTTTACTTCTCTGGGGCAGGGGTCGGCAACCGGCAGCTCTGAAGCCACAAGTGGCTCTTTGGACCTTCTGCTGTGGCTCCTTGTCCCATCACTGGTTGGCCCCGCTCCACATTATTTTTTTATTCCATCCCAAAGCAGCAGGAAGCGAAGGCTGCCTTACGCGCAAATGTGGCGTGAAGGCAGGTACAGGGCAGCTTTGCTCCTGCACTCTCCTCCCCCCTCCTCCTCTCATAACCCCCTGGCCAGATGTGGCTGAGCATGCATATACGCAGGGAGACCCTCCTCAAGCAAGCGCCAAAGCTCAGGAAAGACGCGCACGAGGCAGGCAGCGGCTTGCTTAAGGAGGGTCTCCCTGCATGTGTTCATGCTCTTGGCTCAGCCACATCCAGCCCAGGCATCCTGAGAGGAAGAGGGGGAGGAGGGTCACTGGAGAGTGCAGGAACGAAGCCTGCCTTTGTGTCACATTTGCATGTAGGGTAGCCTTTGCTTCCTGCCACTTCGGGCTGGAGTCCAAAAAAGAAATAAGAGAGGTGGGGCCAACCAGTGATGGGACAGGAATGGAAACTCCTCACTTTGAAATGGCAGTAGAAATCCCCAAAATAATTACTATTTCTGTGGTATAAAAGAGAGAGTAACATATTGCTTTGCCAATTCACATGACTTCCTGATATGCAACTATTACACAACCATGTGAACTTTTCAATTGCCTCAACAGAGTTAAAGTTACTCCCTCAAGAAAGACATATGTGTGTTCTTTCTTTCTCCCTCCACGTTCAGCCGAAGAGCTGCCGGGGGTGGGAGATGACAAGGCAAGGCGATGGCCAGAGCATTAGTGCACAAGAGAAGCTGCATCCTGTTAAGACCCTCCTAAGCAAGTGGCCGCCCACCCCGCACGTGCCTTTGCTGCACTTTGCTCCTGGCCAGGGGGTTAGAAGAGAAGGAAGGAGGAGGAGAACGATCATCCAAAGGGAAGGGGGAAACATACACATACACATACACACACACACACACACACACACACACACAGAGAGAGAGAGAGAGAGAGAGAGAGAGACATACAGAGTGATACATAGAGAGGAGGTGAGAGAGAGGGAGATAGGGAGAGACACAGAGAACGGTTTTGTGGCTGGGTAGGCATGGCTAGGGGTCATGTGACTGGGTGGGAGTGAGTGACATTGAGTTGGCCATGCCCACCCAGGTTTTGTGGCTCCCAGTGTGGTTTTTTTTCCTGTAGGAAACAGGTCCAAGTGTTCAAACGCTCTTTGAGTGTTTAAAGTTGCCAATCCCTGCTCTAGGGGATCAGACTGGGGCAAGTCTGAGAGGTAGTAAGAACGTGATCAGTCAGATCTGAGAGGGTTGACTTGGTTCCACTGGTAAACAGTATCATCTGACAGGAATGCCCTTTTCCCATCTTGGTGGCTTTTTGATAACTGCCCAGATCCTCTTAAAAAGTATTCCCCACTCTATCTTGCCTGAACCTTTGGTGGCTCACCTAATTAGTGCTCTGAACTAACTGTTCAGTTTAGTTCCAGATGCCAGCAATTAGTGTTGGTTCGA
>JANHFM010003532.1:99631-111184 GCA_032468115.1 Grayia smithii | reverse complement strand
CAGAAATATGTGTTTTCTGATGGTCTTAGGTGACCCCTGTGAAAGGGTTGTTCAACCCCCAAAGGGGTCCCGACCCACAGGTTGAGAACCACTGGGCTAGGGGGAGGACTTTGAAGATGAGGTCTAAATACATCCCTGCTGGCTGGATGCTATTAAGACATTCAGACCAGATGATTTTCCCTGAGGTTAAACTTTGTCAGACTGGACCAGGAGAAAGTGTTTACTCTTTTTCTAGAGAAGTAGCTAAGATCCATACTATCACTTTCACTCCTCAAGAGACTAGGTTCTTCGGCCTTCCAAATACACATCTATGTTGTTTCAAACCATGGAAAAGCCCAATCCATTTTAGCGTAAATTTGCCAGTTTATATCTTTTAGCCTTTTTGTCTTTTATATTGAACACATGTGTGGTGTAGTGGTTAAGGTACAGTGATATAAGTACAGGGGTTTCTGCAAAAGGGAGATCTAAGAGTCAAGATCATGGCCACAACTTCGCAATTGATACCCTGACTCCCTTTTAAAGTACCATGTTGGAAAGGGCTGGATGGTTGCATCCAAATTTTTTTGTCTTTTTTGCCCCTCCCACCTGCAGGTGCCCTGCCCAGGTTCAAATTATACTCAACCCCAGAACTCACTGAGCAATTTTAAGCCAATGACTCTTACTACATCGTGTTGTTGGAGGAAAGATAGAAGCAGGGAGTGATATCTACACCAATTTTTGTTCTTCAGTGAAAGGTGGAACCAGACAAGCCATCAGATAAATAAAATGTGCCTTTTATTCATCTTATGATGCAGGTTGATGGCCCTACTATATTAAACTCTAAGTAACTTAAATGACCGTTACAGAATATAGAAAGGAATTAAGCAGAATAAAACAGCCTGACACCGACTGTTTATCCGAGGTCTGTTTATCCCTGTGTTCGTGGTATTTTAAAATACAGGTTGTCCTCAACTTGCGACCACAATTGAGCCCCAGATTTATGTTGCTAAGTGAAACATTTGTTAATTTTGTCCCATTTTACCTTTCTTGCCACAGTTAAGTGAATCACTGCAGTGGTTTAAGTTAGTAACATGGTTGTTAAATGAATCTGGCTTCCCCATTGACTTTGCTTGTGAGAAGGTCACAAAAGGGGCATTGCATCCATCACAAATATGAGTCAGTTGCCAAGTATCCAAATTTTGATCACGTGACCTTGGGGATGCTGCAATGGTCATAAATGTGGAAAATGGTAATAAGTCACTTTTTTCAGTGCCGTTGTAACTTCAAATGGTCACTAAATGAATTGTGGTAAGTCGAGGACTACCTGTATGTCACCAGAATGGCAAGAAGCTTTTATAATTGCTATACTTTTCTAATAAGGTTCCTGTTTCCCACAATTTCCTTTCAGCTCCAACTCTCCTGTTTAATCCCACTCACTATATCAAAAATCTAAAGAATCTGCAGTTCATTATTTTTGATAACAGCTTTCCAAATAAGAAGAGGCATTTGGCTGCCTTGCAGAAGGGAGAACTGATATCCTTTCCTAACATGGCACAAATCCACCTCCAAATTGGTAAATGTTATACTTGTTTTTGAATCCTGGTTCCAGAGGGAGTGAAAAGTGTGGTCTTTTGCTGTGTGTGCTCCAGGAAATTAAGATTTGGGTGAGGTGGCTGAGGTTACTTTTAAGGGATTTAAATAATGGAATCATACTCTGTCTTGGAAGGGAAGATGGTTCTATTTTATTTTTTAAGTCAGAATTTCATGGAATTTCAAACACAATATATGTGTATCTGGAGAGGAGGAAACCAAGTAGGTGCTTCACTATTTGGATGATTTAATGATCATTTGTGCACAAGCATGTTGCAGGTAAAATGGCAATTTGACTGAAGACTTCCAGATTACAAAGAATTTCTTCATTGCCAAATATTGTGGATGAAAGGAGAAAATATTTAATTTTGCAGGCATCCTGATTCCTGTCTCCAGCTTAGAAAAATAATTATACATTTATAAAATTGAAATTATTTGGAAAGAGAATGATGGAAATAATACAGCTAATTCAGAGGTCAGTTTCAGCAGGTTCTGACCAATTCTGGAGAACCGGTAGTGGAAATTTTGAGTAGTTCGGAGAACCGGTAGTAAAAAATTCTGACTGGCCTTATCCCCATCTATTCTCTGCCTCTCAAGTCCCAGCTGATCAGGAGGAAATGTGGATTTTGCAGCAACCTTCCCCTGGAGTGGGGTGGGAATGGAGATTTCACAGTATCCTTCCCCTGCCACACCCACCAAGCCATGACACGCCCATGAAACCACGCCCACAGAACTGGTAGTAAAAAATTTTGAAACCCATCACTGAGCTGATTCCCGTGATAAGGGAGCAGATTAAAAACAAATGGATGAACGAACAAACAAACACAATTGATGGAGCCAACCTAAGCTGCCATTGCCAATGAGAATAACTGTTAAAAGGTGCCTAGCAGGGGTGAAATCCAGCAGGTTCTGGCAGGTTCTGGAGAACCGGTAGCAGAAATTTTGAGCAGTTCGGAGAACTGGGAAATATCACCTCTGGCTGGCCCCAGAGTGGGGTGGGAATGGAGATTTTGCAATATCCTTTATCTGGAGTGGGGTGGGAAGGGAAATTTCCCCTGGAGGGTGGTAAGAATGAAGATTTTGCAGTATCCTTCCCCTGTCCTGCCCACCAAGCCACACCCACAGAACCAGTAGTAACAAAATTTAGATTTCACCCCGAGCTAATCCAACCCCAATCAGCTTTTTTCTTATTTTCCTCCCCCAAAATTAAGGCGCGTCTTATACTCCGGTGCATCTTATACTCCAAAAAAAAGTAGGTTAAGGGCAGATTATCATGTAGAAAATCTATCTGTGTGATCACTAAGAGTCAAGAATGACTTAATGGCACACAATCAGTCAATTAATCAATCAGTCAATCAAGGTAATTACCAAGTTTCAAAAAACACCTATGCTCAGCTTACATAACGCTCAGCAAGAAAGAAAGTCTCATATTAGGTTTTTAATTGGCTCGATTGTGTTGTGTAAGCAATGAACAATCTCTCTTCCTGCTGCCCAGTATATTTCAGAAGTCAAAGCCAGGGCAGAAAGTTAAAAAGAACAAAAAACAAACCCAAGGGAAAAAAATGAATTGCTGCTTTTTCTTTTAAAAACTGAGAGCAGATGGAGATAAGACAAAAAGGAATAAAAAGATGAGAGGATGAGAAAAATATTAAATTCTGCAGTTATGACTAAACTGACAAGAAGATTGCAAAGAACTTCCAATTTGCTTTTTCCCTCATCCCATTCAAACTTGTTTGAACTACGGTTAAGATAACAAAAAAATACATCAAAAGAAGCATGAGGATGGAACCCTGAACCTAAGTGGTCTTCAAATTATTTTTCTTTTCGATTCTTATTAATCGAAAGCAGTAGAAGGGGCACTCCAGAAACAGAAGGGGCATTTCTGGAGAATTTTAGAACTTGTCAATAAGGATTAGCTTGTTAAATAAATAATTGGGTGCACATAGGGTGGTATAATAATTGCCTAAGCCTTTAAGATGAGCTGAAAGACATTTTGGAATCCAGCCATTGCTACTAATAATAAACAAGTCTGTCACAGTAATGCCAGAAATCTTAATCAGTTCATTAGCTGATTAATTGTTGACATTTGTATAGGAAATGCATTCATTGTTTTAAATGCAAAATTACATTTTGATCTGCATGACTAACCAACCTGGGAGTGATCCCTAAAGAAATTAGTGGCACTTATAAAAAGTGCATAGGGTGATGGTGTAAATATATTCATTTTTTTAAAAAAAGGGAACGTGAAAGAGAATGCTCCATTGCCTACATCAGTGGTTCTCAACCTTTTCTTCCACACAGACCCCCCTTTAAATACCTTTTGTGCCCCCCCCCCAAGACTTAACTCAAGATTTAAATCATAACATTTCTTCAAGCCTTCACAGACTCCCTGTGACGACATTTGCAGCCACCAGGGTTCTGCGAACCACAGACCGAGAACCACTGGACCAGTACTGGGATTCAAATAATTTAACAACCAGTTCTCTGCCCTAAAGACCTGCTGGGTAGGCATGGCTATGATGGGCATGACCAGGGGGTGTGACAGGCAGCACTCGGCCTCCTGCACCCTCCTGAGAGCAAAAACAGGCCGCGGGGGGAACATGCTGCCCCCCCCATGCCTTGTTTTGGGCCTAGTAGGCCTCCCTGCAGCCTCCTGGGAGCAAACACAGGCCGTGGAGGGGCGGGGCGGGTTGCATCCCCCTGTGCCCCATTTTGGGCTTAGTAGGCCTTTCTGCCAGGGGTGGGTTCTACTTACCTTTACTACTGGTTCTGATGATGCACGCGCTTTGTGCGTGATCAGCGTGTGCACGCCAAATGCGCGCTCCGCGCATGCGCGGTAACCTCTTTTTGGGAAAAAAACCTCAAAAAAAGTGTTCTGCGCATGAGCGGAGCACACGGAGCGCAGAGAACCGTAAGTACAGGCACTCGGGTGGGCCCAGTTCCCGGGCACGGAGAACCGGTTTGGTGACATCACAACGTCACCGGTACCAGATTGCGCAAACTGGGAGCAACCCACCATTGCTCCCTGCACTTATTTGGGATCCAAAATGGGGCACGTGGAGCCTCTGGAAGGGGCGGGGAGGGGTATGGCCAGCTAGCAATTTAATTACCAGTTCACTCAAACTGGCTGAATCCCACCACTGCACTGGACTAAATGATTTCAGCACCCTCCCTTCTTTTTTAACATAAATAAATATCTGGGATAGAAAGATTTTTAAAACTGTTTACCACAGAAATATTCCCAGCCCATGAGTTGAGCATCTTCTTATTCCCAAAGTATCTGAATCTGGAGAAAGAAAACCATGTGTATCTTTGCTTCGGACGCACTATTCTGAAAGCGCTTCATTACAGCACCGCTTCAAACATGTCATCCTTTAATTTCCCTCCAACCGAGCAAAAAGCTGACACAAAAATGACATCTTTCTTCTTTCTCATCACAATTGTTAGCCTCCTGTTAAGCCCAAAGAGTCATGTTTCTGCTCTGCTGCATACAGGAGAGGCTAGGGAAGCATTCGGTAGAGTGTAGAGTTTTCTTTCGGTTTTTTTGCAATTTTTATTCGAGGCAGGCTCTGACTCCCAAAGCTGTCCATCATTAAGGAAGAACAAAGCATTCTCTCAAGGGGACTGAATTTTCTATTAAGAATGAGATTAAAATCTTCACCTCTGCTATCTAGGGATAAAGAGTGGTGGGGGAGGCAGATCCAGGGGATTTGAAAGGCAAAACGAAAGGGAAGGATCCTCAGTATGAACTTGACTCTTGTTATCTACAGAGAGACTACGTATAGAAGACATTCAAAATGAGATAAATTGTATTTTTTACAACCATACAGAGATGGTTGATCATTGCCTTTTTCTGAGATATTTATCCCTTCCCTGGTTTAACCAATTGTCTTGGTTTTTTTGCTAGTGATTTCTCATTAAGGTTTTAAACAGGTGCAAGTTTATTTATCTATTTTAGAAACAGCTGATCAGATACTGCTGCTAACCCAAGCTAAAGACTATTAAACAGTGCTCCACAGTTGAATTAAGCAACCATTGCATATGGCAAAAGTGCAGAGCTTCTGGGTGCTGAACAGTGGTGAAATCCAAATTTTTTTACTACCGGTTCTGTGGGCGTGGCTTGGTGGGCATGGTGTGGCTTAGTGGGCGTGGCAAGGGAAGGATACTGCAAGATCCCCATTCCCTCCCCAATCCTGGGGAAAGATATTGCAAAATCTCTATTCCCACCCTACTCTGGGGCTAGCCAGAGGTGGTATTTGCAGGTTCTCCGAACTACTCAAAATTTCCGCTACCGGTTCTCCAGAACCTGTCAGAACCTGCTACATTTCACCCCTGGTGCTGAGGTCCCTATATAGAACCAGGACAGTCTAGCATCCCTTGGCCATCAGCAACTCTCCAAACTCTTCCTGATGTGAACGCCAGAGAAATACAGTGGCCAGGTTTCCAGTCCATTTGAGGCAGGCAATGCACAATTATGGTACATTGCAATTTGCACAAGTGGATTGTAAAGAAAAGTTTCAAATGAGGGAACTCGGTGCTAAAAAGGTAAAGAGGTTTGCCCTCACCCTGACGGCTCTTTGAAAACTATCAATATCACCCTATGGGCCAGTGGTGGGATTCAGCCGGTTCTCTCCGGCGACTGCGGGAGGCTCCGCCCACCCGGCCAGATGTAATGTGCGACAACTGCGCAAGAACAGAAGGCCATGCGCATGCTCAGAGGCAGCGTGTGCGCTCACATTTGCGAACTGGTAGGGAAGGTAAGTGAATCCCACCTCTGCTATGGGCCCCTTAGATTATCAAAAGGTTGCTAAACTCTTGATATATCGAGATGTAGCAGTGCCATATATAGCACAGACAAGGAGAAAAACAGCTGTGCTTAAGGCAGGAAGTGGCTATGTCTAAAGCATGGGTGTCAAACTCGCGGCGTCACGTTACCATCATGTGATGTTTCGCAATGTTTTTTCCCTTTGCGAAGCTGGGATGGGTGTGGCCTGCGTATGATGTATCCGGCCCGCAGCCCGCCAGTTTAACATCGCTGCAAAGTAAAAAACGTATCTTGCTAATCCCTCTACCTTTTTTTTCCCCTTAAAGTTATTTTCTTCCATTGTCATCTTACTGTTGACACGGGGTGGGTGGGGGAGTTGAAGAACACACAAGGAGGAAGCCTTCAGATTCACAACCACAATTTCCCTTCCTCCCTTTCTGATAGACTTATATATGGCTTCGGTGGTAAAACACACAATACTTCAATACTCCCCTCCACAGCTGCAATTGTATGCTTTATGCTGCTTATAATTACCAATAACAAAAATAGCTTATTCAGGCTCTTTCTATAAAGAGAAAAAGAGCCTGAATAATTACAGTTTCTCTTGAAATCATAACCCATAAAACACTGGCTACAAGAATAACATGGCTTCCACTGTCTCAGAAATAAGTAATATTTTGTCATAGGGGAAAATAATATTTTTTTTTAAAAAAATCACAATATTAAGAATACAGTTATTCAGCACAATATTAAACCTCGAGGAAGATTGTTCAACTGTAAAGAATGAGCAGGGATGGACTGTTGGGGGTTTGCAGGGGTTCGGAAGAACCTCTAGCTAAGATTCTGTGCATTTCAGAGAGCCCCAAATCCCACTTCTGGCTGGCCACCCCACCCCTTGGCCTGTTTTGGATGCAGGTAAGTGCGGGGCACATGTGGAGGCTCGGGGAGGGCAAAAAATGGGCCTACCGAAAGTTCAGGAAGTTCCAGAGGGCCTCCGGAGCCTGTGGAGGCCGTGTTTGCCCTCCCGGAGGCTCGAGGAAAGCCTCCGGAGCCTGAGCAGGGTAAAAACGTCCCCCCACCTTGGTGCAGGAGGCCGACTAGGCCATGCCTACCATGAACATGCCCACTCAGCAACCGGGCAGAGAACCCCTTTCTAAAAATTTTGAAGCCCACCCCTGAGAATGAGGGAAATGACTTTGAGGTAGATAGGCAAGAACCATTGTAGACTCAGGCAGACTCCTCATCCATTCAGACAACTGGGTCTTTCTGAAAGGTGAAAAGTCTAATCACGGGTGGATGATGTTATAAAAGCCAGCAACTGAAGGAGGACATGTTTACCGTAAGAATCCAGCCATCATAAGAGGTGTTTCTGTTTTGTGTCGGTTCAGTATCAGATATATGGCTTATAGAAAGATAGTTGTAGCATGGTTTATGGTCCTCCTTCATTCCCACACGTGCCTTCAATCCTCTGCTCTGTTGGCTTTTTTTTCCTCCCTTTAATCTGCTCTGAAGATGAATAGGCAAAAAGAAAATTGTTTACAAATATATTAGTAAGAAGACAGAAACACCGGGCCAAATTAGGACTTAGCAATCACAGAAGTTGAGTTTCGACTCCAACTCAAATTCTACAAAGCAGTTGCTGGCCCTTACATCCCATCATCACCTTTTCTCTCCTTTTGACAAAAATTGCCAGACCATGGAACAGTGTATCATCATCCAATCATCATATGGTCAGGTGACCATTGAAAATGTAACAGTAGAGAGAAGATGATGAGGGCAATGACAAGAATTACCATGCTCCTATCGGCTCCAAATATTCTGTTTATATTCTGTACATATCAAGTTTGCCAGTCAACGCTTTGAATTAAGGAATCCTTGAATTTCTGTAGAATAGGGGTATCAAACTCAAGGCCCGGGGGTGGGAACTGGCCCAGGGGGTGCTTAGATCTGGCCCATGGGACTGCCCTGGAATCAGCAAAGGACCGGCCCGTAGTGTGTCTACCAGAGAAAATGGCGCTTGGGAGGGCCCTCCCGATCTACATTTTCGCTGGCAGAAGGTTGCAGCTGTCGCAGCTGAAAACAGAGCTCAGGAGCCTGTTTTCACTGGTGGAGTGCTCGGGCCATCACATCACACAAGTGATGTCGAGCTGGCCATGCCCACCCTGTTGTCCGTCCGTCCCCCCCCCGAAGTCAAACACCTGGTGCAACATTTCTTTTCTTTTTTCCAGTCCAACTTGCAGAATTGTGTTATGAAGAAGAAATGGCTAATGAGGAATTGGGCGTTGAATGTTTTCTGATACATAGGCTATCAAAGAAAAGCTTAGAACTGAATCTTTCTCTCTGACCGTCTAACCTTTTATGTAGAAGGAATCTTCTATTTAATAAGAATAATTAGTTTCCCTTACTCTTTAGCACAATTTTCTTTCCATAAATAGAAAAATAAGCTCAGGCTGTCCTTGATTCTAATTGCAGCTGAAAACTTTCATATATTTTTGATAAGATTTTGGAATGTCATACTCTCCTTCCTATTACAACAAGTAAGTATGACAGGGAGAATTAATAGATATCCAGTACATCATTTCATATTACTCTTAACATAGTCATCACTAATAAAGGAATTATAGCTAGTAATGTACATTGGCAGCCAGTTTCCTCAACAGCTCTGAGTATGTGTGTCTCCTGGATATTTAAGGTGCAGCATTAGGTAGAGGGAGTGTGAGAAAATCCCACATTTATTTCCCATTAATCAGCTCAAATATAGCTTAGTAGTTTTGCCACCCCGTTTCTCCAACTTCATTTTTTTTTTCAAAAGTAGGGTTATCATGCAGTTTTGGGTTTGTATGATTTTTTTTTCCCAAAAGAAATATGCAAGGACTTTTTTTTGGTATATTTGTATACCAGGAACAACACTTTTTCAATTAATAAGCCAAGCCAAAGTGTGGGTATTTACTGGCTTTCTTGCTGGTCGAATATTTTCATTATGTTTAATATTATCTGCCTATCTGTCTAACTATCCATCTATTATAAATGGGCAGCCTCTATCTGTCTGTCTGTCTGTCTGTCTGTCTATCTGTCTGTCTGTCTGTCTGTCTGTCTTCTGTCTGTCTGTCTGTCTATATCTATCTACAGTATCTATCTATCTATCTATCTATCTGTCATCTGTCTGTCTGACTGACTGACTGATTGACTGTCTGACTAGCTATCTGTGTATCTCACAAGTGAACAGCTTTCTTTCTTTCTTTCTTTCTTTCTTTCTTTTTATCATCATCATCATCATCTAGCTAGCTAGCTATCATCTATGTATCTACAAGGACAGCCACAATCTACAGTATCTATCTATCTATCTATCTATCTATCTATCTATCTATCTATCTATCATCTATCTATCTATCTATCATCTCCCTCTCTTTCTTTGTTCTGTGAATTTGAGACAATTGAAAATATTCCCAAAGTATATTTAAAATGCACATTCTAATTCATTTTAATTTAGGATTTTTTTAAAAAAGAAAAGAACATTATCAGATGAAGGCAGAAGTGGACCCAAC
Organism: Grayia smithii; assembly: GCA_032468115.1. Classification (NCBI taxonomy): domain Eukaryota; kingdom Metazoa; phylum Chordata; class Lepidosauria; order Squamata; family Grayiidae; genus Grayia; species Grayia smithii. The sequence goes on along the minus strand of JANHFM010003532.1, from coordinate 101,305 downwards.
ATGGCAGATCTGCTTTTGTTCCAAATGATGAAAGTGTTGTGCAATTGCATGGTACCATGGCAACACTGGTGTTCAAGGCAACAATGATGATTGCAAAGGGACTTACTTATTTATCACTACTGTGCTATGTAGGCAGAAGCTGCACTCTCTGGAGAAAAAAAATGGATATTTAAGGGCCAGTTCAAGTGCAAAATTGGGAAGAGGCATTGTGTGTGGGGGAAGGGGGAATATATCCCATAATTTCTCAGCATGAGGCCAAGGAAAAAAAGCACTCCAGTTGGTTCTATGCATAGAGTAGACTATGGTATAAGGATAACAGTTTTCTGTGATACTAGATAGGACAACATCATTTGCGATTACATAAGGGATTATAGGACTCAACAACAACAACAAAAAATCCTGGGAAATTCTGGTAGTTGGAGTCTCCATATCTTAAAATTGCTGAGGTTAGGAAATACAGTTCTATACTAAGATAATAAATCAGTGGGAGCAGAGGTGGTATTCAGCAGGTTCTGACCAATTCTGGAGAACCGGTAGCAGAAATTTTGAATAGTTCAGAGAATCGGTAAAGACCATCTCTGACTGGCCCTGCTCCCATCTATTCTCTGCCTCCCGAGTCCTAGCTGATCGGGAAGAAATGGGGATTTTGTAGTAACCTTCCCCTGGAATGGGGAGGGAATGGAGATTTTACAGTATCCTTCCTCTGCTATGCCCACCAAGCCACGGCCACCAAACCATGCCACGCCCACAGAACCAGTAGTAAAAACATTTGAATCCCACCACTGAGTGGGAGAATTGTGTGAATTGCCAATATTTGAAAGGAAAAGAAATCAACTTCAATACTTTGCTAGCAGATTGAAAGAAAACAACCATTAACCTAACACTTATGGATATGTAATGGATAGTTTACTGTTAGGTATGAAAATGAGTTGCAATATAAATTCTACCTTTGGATTTTACAGAAGCTGTGGCTTTTGAAAATAGTACTAACGCTGTTTCCTTTTCTTCCTTCTTTGTTCTTTGATTTCCTCTGATTTCTTTCTCCTTTGATTTTTTTTTCTCCCTTTTTTCCCTGCTCTTAGATTGTCTGCTCTTTTTCCACCACCATAATCTTCCTCCCTTCTATAGTCAGGCATATTCAGAGTTCTTTTGTCTACTTTTAATTTATGTCTTTTCCACTCAATTGGCTAAGCCATTTGGGCATCCCTGTGAGGTGCTGTTTGGATGTTCTGTCTCAAGCACTGGAAACACCTCTGCCTATTTTTTGCCTTAGTCAGAGAGAATGTTATTTTTTTTCTCTTTTGTCTATGGAGCTGCTCCTGTGCTTTTAATAATAGCTTAACGCATCCAGATTCAGTAAGAGCAGCTGCTGTTAGGTAATGGCTCCTGTCAGAGAAACAAAGATGACAAATATAGACTTTTCTATTTTGGTGCAATACTCTAAGGCAAGCCAAATAATTTTCTGCTCAAAAATTAGCCTTTTTTAAAGAGCTAGTTAGAGAGGTGGTGGCTCAGTGGCTAAGACGCTGAGCTTGTCGATCGAAAGGTTGGCAGTTCAGCGGTTTGAATCCCTAGTGCCACGTAACGAGTGAGTTCCTGTTACTTGTCCCAGCTTCTGCCAACCTAGCAGTTCGAAAGCACATAAAAAATGCAAGTAGAAAAATAGGGACTACC
>JANHFM010003530.1:16091-28219 GCA_032468115.1 Grayia smithii | reverse complement strand
CGCCATCCAAGCTGTTTCTGTCGCGGTGGTGAATCTACAATATGAAAATGCACAACTTCCCGTTACGGTAAAATTTCGGCTGATGGGATTTCAAGAAAAAAAAGTAGACATCGAAAAATAACCTAAATCCCACCTAAACCAACTTCGATTAACCACCATGGCGATTTGCTTAAGGACCGTATCCGAAAGGGTCCTAAAACAGGCTCCGACTCATTTAATGACCGCCTTGCTTAGCGACTGGGATGTTCCGGTCCCCGTTGTTAACCAACCACCACTTTTTGGCGACTGGGATGTTCCGGTCCCCGTTGTTAACCAACCACCTGTATTAACTTTCAGGATCTTTTGGATACAGCTTCCAAAGAACAATACAGAGCAGTGAATTTTTTTAAATTTCGTTTTTTAAAAAATGATTTTTTCCAGGGATTCGGCCACTTGGTGCCTTCCTTTGAGGATCGTCCGCTGTTGGGCATCGTTTACGACTCGGTGGCATTTCCCGAACAGAACGGTCTCAAAAATTCCACCACTCGACTGACGGTACGAAGCGTTGGGATTGTGGTCTGTTAATTTTTCGCTCCTTCTTGTCAGATTTTCTGTGCGTAACACAAAAGCCTTTAAATTTGGAGCACAGCCGAAAAGGGGAAGCATTGAGGTGATCTCATTAATAGTGGAATTGGGGCTAATTTACTTTTCCCTATAGAATTGTTTCTCAACCCAATTTAAGGTGGTTGGACTTCGACTCCCAGAATTCCTTAGCCAGCATCCTTTAAGATAGGTGGACTTCGACTCCCAGAATTCCCTAACTAGCATCCTTTAAAATTGTTAAGACTTCAACTCTCAGAATTCCTTAGCCAGCATCCTTTAAGATGGTTGGACTTCAACTCCCAGAATTCCCCAGCCAGCATCCTTTAAGATGGTTGGACTTCAACTCCCAGAATTCCCTAATTAGCATCCTTTAAAATTGTTAACACTTCGACTCCCAGAATTCCTTAGCCAGCATCCTTTAAGATAGGTGGATTTCAACTCCCAGCATTCCCTAACTAGCATCCTTTAAAATTGTTAAGACTTCAACTCCCAGAATCCCCCAGCTAGCATCCTTTAAGGTGGCTGTTTTTATGTTTCCCATTATCAGGTGATGCTCGGTGGCGCCTGGTTTACAACACACCTGGGAGATCCGGACACAATTCCTGACAGTGAGTTGTTAAGCAGAGCTCAGGAGGCCGTCAGGAAGCACCTTGGGATCTCGGCGGATCCTGTTCACTCCATCGTTAAAGTCCATAAGGTCAGTTTTTGGAACCCGGGGACGATTTATTTGTATTCATCGACTCACGATTCTTCTGTTAATTCAAGATTGCGTTTCTGGTGGCCATTTCATCAACCACCCCTTGGCCATGTGATCCAAATTCAGACCTTGGGCAACTGACTCGTATTTACGACGGTTGCAGTGTTCCTGGAGGTCACGTGATTCCCCATTTTTGCGACCTTCGGACAAGCCAAGTCCGTGGGGACTTGGCCACAGATTCGCTTAACAACCAGGTTACTTACTTATCGACGGCACTTATCCCCTACTGCAGCAAGGAAGGCCGCACAATGGGGCAAAGCTCACTCGCTGAGCAGCAGAAATTTTGGGCTCCCTTGTGGCCGTAAGTCGAGGACTAACCTGTATAAGGCTTCCGGTTTGTTTTGTTTTTTAAAAAAAATAAAACTTTTTTTTTTTTTGCCTCTCTTATCCGACTCAAAATAACTTTGTGAATTTTTCTTTCCTGTTTAGTCCTGCATTCCCCAGTACACGCTCGGCCATTGGAAACACATCGGTGAGTTTTAAGCGTGGCTTTTCAACAAAAGCTCACTTAACAACGAAAGTTGTTAAAGGCCAAGAGAAAGCAAGCCATAAAATTAGATGTGACTCATTTAACAACTGCCTTGCTTAGCAATGGCGATCCTGGTCTCAATTGCAGTTGTAAGTGGAGGACTTCCTTTCCTTCCCTTTCCTTCCTCTTCCCTTCTCTTTTTCTTTCCTTCTTTTCCCTTCCCTTTTTCTTTCCTTCCCTTTTCTTTCCTTTCTTCCCTTCTCTTTTGCTTTCCTTCTTTCCCTTTTCTTTTCTTCCTCTTCTCCTTTCCTTCCTTTCTTCTTTCCTTCCTCTTCCCTTCTTTTCCCTTCCTTTTCTTTCCTTCTTTTCCTTTCCTTCCTTTCCCTTTTTCTTTCCTTCCTTTCCCTTTTTCTTTCCTTTCCTTTCCTTCTTCCCTTCTTTTCAATTCCTTCTTTCCCTTCTTTTCCTTTTTCCCCCCCTCCTTTCCTATCCCTTCCCTTCTTTTTCTTTCCCTTCCTTCCCTTCCCTTCCCTTTCCTTCTTTCCTTCCTTTCCTTTCCTTTTTTTTTCTTTTCTTTTCCAGAAAGTGCTACTTCCCAATTGAAGCAACACAATTTGGCCCTTAGTCTGGTGGGGGCTTCTTACGCGGGGGTCTCCGTCAACGATTGCATCTTCAGCGCCCAGACAGCAGTGGCTCAGCTTGTAGACGGCATCTCCGGAGCATGAACCAAATTCTGGATTCCTGAGATCCGGCCATCTTATTTGAGGACTTCTTGAAGAAAGGGTCAAATAACAGAATAACAAAGTTGGAAGGGGCCTTGGAGGTCTTCTAGTCCACCCCCGTGCTCAAGCAGACGATCCTATACGATTCCGGACAAATTGTTATCCAATCTCTTCTTAAAAACCTCCAGTTACGGAGCATCTGCAACTTCTAGTGGCAAGCCGTTCCACGGGTTAATTGTCCTAACTTTCAATAAATTTCTCCTGAGTTCTAGGTTGCTTCTCTCCTTGGCGAGTTTCCATCCGTTGCTTCTTGTCCTGCCCTCAGGGGCTTTGGAGAATAAGTTGACACACGCACCCCTCTTTCTGACCTGCCTCGGTTTGCACTGCATTTAACCATGGTTGGTTAACACTTGGGTTTTAACATAGAGGAAAGAACAAGCTCACTCTTTTTCATTGGGTGAGGGAATATTTTATTTTTGTAAAAAAAACCCAAATATATATATTTATTATATATATATATATATATATCTATCAAAAACAAGGGGGAAAAGGGCACCACTACCGCAAAAAGGGATTGACGGCTACATAAATAGAATAAATAAAATGACACGTCATTGGCAGTATCTAGAGATTGTGAGGTGAGCGTTGCTGGGGGAGATTGAAGGAAACAGGCTGGGACCAGCCCTGAAGCAAAGGGGGAAAATATATATCGTATTTTTCAGAGTGTAAGATGCTCCGGACTATAAGATGCACCCACGTTTTTTGGAGAGGAAAACAAGAAAAAAAATTGCCTCTGCTTGCCAGCAATTTGCCTCCTTGCAGCAAGCAGCCTGCTTTAGTTTCACTTTCATTTTCAGCCTGATTAGCGCAAGAAAAAAATCTGCCTCGCAGCAATTTGCCTCCTTGCAGCAAGCAGCCTGCTTTAGTTTCACTTTCATTTTCAGCACAGCCTGATTAGCGCAAGAAAAAAAAATCTGCCTCCCAGCAATTTGCCTCCTTGTGGCAAACAGCGGAGGCCTGCCCAGCAATAGGCCATGGCAATCCCTGCAGCCTGAAACAGCCGAGGGTCGGGAGGCCGATCCAACCGACAATCAGCTGCTTGTGCTAATCAGGCTGTGCTGAAGCTGAAACGGGCTGTTTGCTGCAAGGAGGCAAATGGCTGGGAGGCAGAGGCCAAAGGATGGAGGCCAATGGGGCTATATTCAGTGTATAAGACACACCCAAATTTTCACCCTTTTTTATTGGGGGGGGGAAGTGCATCTTATACTCCGAAAAATACGGTATATTAGGGAAGACAGGTGGGGTAAAAGTTCGTGGCAATTTTTTTCTGATTTCTTTTGTGAGTGGGTGAGTGGGTGCAGGGAATCTACAAAACAGTCCAGCCGCTAAAATGTAGTAATAAACATCAGTCCGGTGTGGGGAGAAGGATTTCTCCATCCAAGTCTCTGGAACAGCCAGTGAGCAAGTTTGCTGGCTGCCTTTGAGAGACCAACTCTCAAAAAAAACCTCTTTTAAGAGGATTTAGATCAATGGAGACTTTCAGAGTCGGCTTCCATAGCTTATTCAAGAGTTTTAAATTTTCAGAGGGAAAGAGGTGGAGAAAAAAGGAAGAGCAGGAGAGAAAGGGAAGAAGAAAAAAAATGGCAAAGAGAAGAAGGAAGAGAAGAAAAAGATGGAGAAGAGATGGAAAAGGGGAAGAGATGAAGAAAGAAATGGAGGAAAAGGAGGAAGAAAAGGAAAACGGAGAAAAGAAGAAAAAGGGAAAAGGAAAGGAAAAAAAGGAGAATGAGAAAGATGGAGAAAGTTGAGAGAAAGAAAAAGAGATGGAGAGAAGGAAGAAGAGGGGAAGAAGACCAAAAAAAAAAAAAAAGATGGAGAAAGAAGAAAAAGAAGAAATGGAGGAAAAGGGGTAGGAGGAAGAGAAGGAAAAAAGGAGAAGATGAAAAGAGAAGAAAGAAAGGAGAAAGATGGAGAAAGTTGAGAGAAAGAAAAAACATGGAGAGAAGGAGGAAGAGGGGAAGAAGACCAAAAACAGAGAAAAAAGATGGGAGAAGAGAAAGAAAAAAAGAAAGAAAGAGGAAGAGGAATAAGGGAGAAGAAGACTAGGAACAAAGATTGTACGAGCAAACGGCTCAGAGGAGATCAAACATAGCTTCAACGTCCAGACTGTTTCTCCGCTGGGAAGGGGGAGATTTTCCTGCTCTCGCCACCCCCCCGGAGGGAAAACTCCCTCCTCCATTCCTTGATCCTGGGCTGGATCACGTGTTGGGAGTGGCCACAACTAGGGTGGGAGAAGATCCCCCTCGCCCCCTTCCAAATTCTATTTCACAAAAGTTGAGAAGTCTGGCGAAGCGAGTTATACTTTCCTCTGGCCCTTGTGGGGGGGGGGGGGCGGCAAGGCTCAGCCCTTCCCCGTTTTTAAAAAAGGTGCAAAGTGGAGAGTGAGGCCCAGAGGGCTTTAATCGGACGGCTCTTCACCGAAGCTGCAGACTTAACCCCCCCTTCCCCACCCCCAAAAAATATCTATCCACAGAAATCTTGGACATGAGAAGTGGCCTCTTTTCCAAGCTGATCCCTCCTGTGCTTCCAGTCGCCTCCGAGTGGGAATCCAGTCCTATGAAGCGCGAGATAGAAAATGCAGGCCCTTGGTAGATTCCCTGCATCTGGGAAGGACGAATCAACCAGCACCCGTGGATACGGGAATCAAATTCTCGAAGGATTCCCGGCGCCGTCCTAACTGCCCCGTTCACCTGCCCCTTTATTTGTCCACTCTACCCTCCGTCCAGCCCTTCTGCTCCGTTGGTTCGGGGGGAACACCGATGGATCCACCCCAAACTCCGAGCAGGGATGAGAGAATAATTCTAAATTTCGACCTCTCATTGACGATCTGGGTATCATCTTGTTCTTTTAATCTGCGCTTCTTGCGTTGGTACGATTTGTAGAGTCGGGTTGGAGAGCCAAGCTCTGCGCGGGGTGTCCGGACGAAGGTCGCGGTGATGATAGACCTACTCGTATGGGTTGGACTGTCTCCTTCTCGTGATCCTTGAAAACTCGTTCGGGAACTCCCGGGTTGGAGACAGCATCACTGAACGTTTCGAGGGTAGCATCCACCTCGTAGGCTGAAGCCACAGAGCCTTTCTCCCTCTTTTCTGCTCCGGGGCTTGGTTTGGGGGTTTCTGAGATCAGGGTGGGTGTCTCCCCCTTTTTATCTGTCTCTGGAGGGGGGTCCTTCCATCCCATGGCTTGGGAGAGCTTGGCAAAGGGAGTCTTACGCAGCATCTCCTGACGGAAATCGTGATTGCTGTCTCGTGGATAATCCCTCCCGCCGAAGTCGGATAGGGAGCCCTTTCCGATCTTGGTGGCCTGAGGGTTGGTGCCGATATCGGCGGTGATGTTGGTGTAAAGAGGCAACAGCTCTTTGGACAGGAGCTTGTAAGAGAGGGAATTCATGCCGTCCTGACTCCACGAACGGTATGTCCGAATCAGTAGATCGAACCTGGGAAGACAGAGACGGAGAGAAGTCGGCACCCATATCTTAAAAGCCAAAATCTTTCTGAAAAATCTTGCTGGGGCTAAAACCTGATCCTCTGTGACGGGGATTCACATACCAGACTAAGTGGAGAAGGGGGGTTAAACGTAAAGGTTCTCCTCATACTAGCACTACGTGCTAGTCGTTCCAGACTCTAGGGGGCGGTGCTCATCTCCGTTTCAAAGCCGAAAGAGCCAGCGCTGTCCGAAGACGTCTCCGTGGTCATGTGGCTGGCATGACTAAATGCCAAAGGCGCACGGAACACTGTTCCCTTCCCACCAAAGGTGGTCCCTATTTTTCTACTTATATTTTTTACTTGCTTTCGAACTGCTAGGTTGGCAGAAGCTGGGACAAGGAATGGGAGCTCACACCATTATGCGGCACTAGGGATTCGAACCGCTGAACTGCCGACCTTTCGATTGACAAGCTCAGCATCTAAGCCATTGAGCCATCGGGTCCTCATGTTCTGACCTAGGCTCCCTTAAAAAGCAGGAAGCAGGAATTGGTCCCAGCAAAACCACCTTTTATTTACGTGACTGTGAATTTCTTTCATTCACAGTCAGCAAGGTTTGTCCCAACAGTTTTTCAAAGGAATATTTCTCAACACACCTTATCTCGCTTGGCAAGCTGCCATGTAACTTGTTTCCAAATGAGGCAAAAGGCAAAATTTGGCAGAGTCTCAGAGTCTCTCAGAACGAGTGAACTGTTTCCTGCAAAAGCCCACTCCCCGTTCACTGCTCTTTTGTTTCCTATGGGAGGGGCCAATTGCCTTCAAGGTGTGGCTTTACTCCCAAGTCGACACTGCTTTTGGAGTTGTTCTTGTCTTCTGGAGCTCTGCACATGCACACACTGGGAACAGGCTCCAGCTGTTCCTCTCCCTCACTGCTGTCTCTCTACCTCCGACACAGAGCCCTCGTCTGAGCTTTCCCCTATGTTCCTCCCTAACCTCACTGTTTGCATCTGCTGCCAGCTCGGCTGGCCACCAGCGGGCCACAACAAAACCCTCACAGCGGTACTTACTAGTTCTGAACTTCTGATGTCCCAGGATGGATTACATTTTACAATGTTTTTGCTCAAAACTGGCATTTACTTCCGGTTTTCAGCAAATCGGACACAAAACAAACAAGAGGTTTTTGATTTGAGGCAGTTGATTTACGACTGCTCACTTAATAACTGCTACAACATTTTATGACCAGCGCAACCTAAGACCATAACGGGGCAGGCTCCATTGCAGTCATAATTCAAGGACCATCTGTAATCCGGTGCTTCTCAAGTAAAAGTAAAGTTTCCCCTCTCCAGCCATTTCCAACTTAGTGCTCATCTCTGCTTCCTAGCCAAGGGAGCCACAGAGTTGTCTGAACACATTTCCTCGGTCATGTGGCTAACATGGCTATACACCAAGGCACATGGAACACTGTTAGCAATAGCACTTAGACTTTTATATCGCTTTACAGTGCTTTACAGCCCTCTCTAAGCTGTTTACGGAGTCAGCACATTACCCTCCAACAATTTGGGTCCTCGTTTTTGGAAGGACGGAAAGCTGAATTAATCTTGAGCCGGTCAGAATCGAACTGCCAAACTGTAGGCAGCAGGCAGTCAGCAGAACTAGCCTGCAGTACTGCATTCTAACCACTGCGCCACCACGGTTCTTATTTTAGTACTGAAGCAGTACCTATTTATCTACTCGCATTTGCATGCTTTCAAACTGTTAAAATGGAAAGAGCTGAGGCAAGTAATGGGAACTCAATCCATCACACAGCACTCGGGTCTCAAACCTGGACTGTCAGCTGACAAACTCAGCATCTTTAACCGCTGAGCCATCGAGCCCCCTCCCCCCCTTTGCTCCATCTCACTTACTTTGCCTAAAATATCTTGTTTCCTGGCCTGTTTTCCTCTTTTATTCCACCAGAGGCTGAGACGATTCGTACATCAATTTGTATCATAATTTCATCTGATTGACAGGCCCAGGATATTGCATCAACCCAGATATTAGGGTTCAAAGTCCTTGGCTGCTGAACTCAGCCAACCTTGATGCATTCAATGGGCTACAGTTCAACCCAATCATTGTCTCCGATATGGTTGGAGCTTAGATGAAAAAGGCTCACAGATCTTTTTTTTTAAAAAAACTCTTTTTTTCCCCTCCTGTTTAGTTTGTATTTTTCCTTTCAACGTTTTTGAAGAATCTGGTGGCCTTTTGTTTTTATTCCTTTTAATTTTTGTCATAGAGGCCAACAATACATGGTTATTCCACCCCAGCTCCATTTTCTCTTCGCCACTGTTCTGTGACATTTATGTCAAAAGCTTGCCTTGGGGGTCAGAAAAAGATAAAATATCATCCTGCAATTTTGATGGTGATTTAGTTTGATTTATCAAGGAAACTTCACTGAATGGTCTAAAGGGCATAACCTGTGTTGGCAGTTGCCTGGAAGATCACTCAGAAAATAGGTAAGTTATACGTACATCCCTGTTCCTTACCATAATATATAAAATACATTTCTTTGTATTGTTTATTTATTCATGTCGAGTGGTTAAGATGTTAGCCTAAAAACCGGGAGATGATGAATTCTAGTTCCACCTTAGACATGAGACCTGGCTGGGTGACTTTGGCCAATCATTAGGAGACAAATGAGTTCTAGTCCCGCCTTAGCCATGAAAGCCGGCTAGGTGACTTTGGCCAATCACCAGGAGACAGTGAGTTCTAGTCCCACCTTAGTTATGAAAGCCATCTTGTTGATTTTGGGCCAGTCACCAGGAGACGGTGAGTTCTAGTCCCGCCGTAGCCATGAAAGCCAGCTGCTTGATTTTGGGCCAATCACCAGGAGACGGTGAGTTCTAGTCCCGCCTTAGCCATGAAAGCTGTCTAGGTGACTTTGGCCAATCACCACGAGACTGTGAGTTCTATTCCCACCTTAGTTATGAAAGCCATCGCGTCACAGGAGACAGTGAGTTCTAGTCCTACTGTAGCCATGAAAGCTGACTTGGTGACTTTGACCAATCACCAGGAGGCCATGAGTTCTAGTCCTGCTTTAGGCACAAAAGCAGACTGGATGACTTTGGGCCAGTCACTGTCTCTCACCTCAACCCACCTTGCAAAGTTGTTGTGGGGAAAACAAGACATTTCAAGGGCTTGCTTTCAAGTCGCTATAGATGCACTTACCAAAGCAAAAAGGGTTGGTGGGATTAAAATTAATGGCGAATTCATGAGAAACCTGGGGGGGGGAAAAGGGGGGAAAAACAATTAAATTTTGGCTTTTTAATAAGCCTGAAGCATCTTTGACATCAAAGCTTTAGGACAAACCTTGGGATAGCGTTCACACTATAGTGTAAGACTCAGGCACAGATAACAAACCATCATAGCTGCATTTGTACCACATTCGAAGCCTAAAGAAACTAAGTTATGGTTTACCACAAATTCAGTCACATGATCCCAGAACAGAGGTCTTCAAACTTGGCAGCTTTAAGACTTGTGGACTTCAAGTCCCAGAATTCTCCAGCTATGCTGGCTGGAGAATTCTGGGAGTTGAAGTCCACAAGTCTTAAAGCTGCCAAGTTTGAAGAGCTCTGCCCCAGAACATTGCAGTGATCACAAATACAGACCAGTTGCCAAGTGCTCAAATTTTGATCATGTGACCATTGCAGCATCCCCATGGTCACATGATGAAAAATCAGAGGCTTGGCAACTGACTCATCGTTATGACGGTCGTAATGTCCCAGGGTGATGGGATCCCGTTTTGCAACCTTCTGACAAGTCAAATCAATGGGATTTGAAGTGCTGCAATGGTCGTAAGTGCGAGGACTGGTTGTAAGCCACTTTTTCAGTGCTATTTGAACTTCGAACAGACGCTAAATGAATGGTGGCAAGTTGAGGACTACCTACGTAAAGAAATTTAATAACTCTTCCCTCCTTGTAAAGGCTATAAACAAGTATCTCTTCTACCAATAACCCATCCCTTATGCACATCCATAAATCACCAGCTGTTTGGCAGGAAGCCCATAAACGGTTTCCAGAGAAACCTATCTGATCTATCTTCATCAACTTTATGGGAAGCAAACCCGGGCATGTGTTTTCCCCCCAGGCAGAGCTTCTTCTCCTCCTCTTTCCGAAACAGCTGGAATCTCGAGATGTTCTTTGACATTTGCAGCACGACTCCTCTGTCGGCCAGCCGTCTTCTCCTCTCGGCTGTATGAAAGTATTTGTGCAGCACCATAGCAACAGGAGCACCAGTAGAACAAAGCAGGATCTATTTATCCCTTATCTTTCCATTTATATCTGACTCTGAGTTTTATTGCAGAATACAGAATAACGGACTTGGAAGGGACCCTGGAGATCTTCTAGTCCAGCGATGGCGAAACGTTTCAGCACCGAGTGCCCAAACCGGAATGCACACAAGAAGGTCCGCCAGTCAGCTGATCTTTGCATGCACCAGAGTGCCGGAAACCCAAAGACCAGTTGGCTGGTGTGCATGCATGTGCCGGCCACCTGGTCTTCAGGTTTCCAATGCGCGCATGTGCATGCCGTACCGTCAAAAATCTGAAGACCAGGTGGCCAGCGCATGGATGTGCACCAGTCAGCTGGTCTTCAGGTTATCGGCACTGTGGTGCATGCAAAGACCAGCTGGCTGGCGCACATCCATGCAATGTAAACCAGAAGACCAGCTGACGATGACACACGTGCCCACAGAGAGGGCTCTCTGCGTGCCACCTCTGGCTCATGTGCCATAGGTTCGCCATCACGGTTCTAGCCCAACCCTCTGTCCTCTCCTTGATTACCGTATCTTTTGGAATATAAGATGCACCTTATTCCCCACAAAAAGAAGGTGAAAATCAGGGTGCATCTTATACTCCGAATGCAGCCCCGCCCAGCCTCTCAAGCAGAGATTTCAAAGGCTGAAAAAAGCCTCCAAAAGAAGCTTCAGAAGCGTCAGCAAAAAAAGCTTCAGAAAGAAGCTTCAGCAAAAAAGCCTCAGAGACTTTTTTCTGTTTGGGAGGCTTTCAGAGGCAGAAAAAAAGTTTTTTCTGAAATGGAGTTTCAGAAGTTTCAGAGGCAGAAAAAAAAGCAAGGCGCATAGCTCACAACCAACAAACCTGTTGCTAAAATTCACCTCTGGGAAGAGCTGATTGGGGGGATTCAGGAAGGCCGTTCCACCCTCCAGTCAGCTTTTTTCTCATTTTCCTACCCAAAAAGCTAAGATGCGTCTTACACTCCAGTGCGTCTTATACTCCGAAAAATACGGTAAATAAAATAAAATTAAAAACGTTTCAGGTTCTGTCCATTTCCTTGACGTTGCTATGCAATTGTCTGTTGTTCCCCCTGCTTAGATGACTTTGCATCTTATTAACTGGGGAAAGAGCATCAAGAGGGCTTTGAGGAAATTAAAAGCAAAAGAAAACACAGAAGATGCGAAGTTGGTTTTCTCAGCACTTCATTAAAAAAATATGCTCTGGTCTGAAGTGGCCAAATTCAATAAGAACAACAATTTCCATTTTCTTGCCTTGAAGATATTCCAAGATGCTTTGTACTTGAAAAAACAAAACAAAAAAACCCTCTGTGCTTCTGCCTCAAGTTCACCTCCCTTCTGAATGACCGTAATTTGTTTTTAGAATTTATTATTTTCTTCTTCGCGAGATGAACTAATGTTGAGAACTCACTGGTGGTCAAAAGGGGAGGGGGAAAGAGGGATGGCTGGTTGCTTACAGCCCAGATTAGGAAACAAAACACTTTGCAAAGCTCAGTGGTCGCTTTGGCCCAAGGGGAACTCTTTTAGACCCTATCTGACGGAATAGCTACTGCAGGAGAATAAGGAGAACATACCTGCCTTGGTTGAAGGTTCTCTCGAGGCATCTGGGCATGACTAGAACTGAGGTCTTCTTTCCTTCCTTCCTTCCTTCCTTCCTTCCTTCCTTCCTTCCTTCCTTCCTTCCTTCCTTCCTGACTCACTAACTTACTCACTCACTCACTTCCCCTTCCCTATCTCCATCTCCATCTCCATCCCCTTTCTTTCTTTCTTTCTTTCTTTCTTTCTTTCTTTCTTTCTTTCTTTCTTTCTTTCTTTCCTTCCTTCCTTCCTT
>JANHFM010003529.1:109431-120357 GCA_032468115.1 Grayia smithii | reverse complement strand
CTTGGCCAATAAAGAATTCTATTCTATTCTATTCTATTCTATTCTATTCTATTCTATTCTATTCTATTCTATTCCCTAAAAGATGCAGCTGGCTAGAGATACCATGTGGCTTACTTGGAAGACACTTCCAATCCATGAACAGCACTTGAGTGATGTTCACATATTATAAGACTTCATGTGAGTCTGTTCTCTTCACTACCATTGGTAGTGAGAGAGGAAATCAGTGGTGGGTTGCTCCCAGTTCTGTCCAATTCTTGAGAACTGGTAATAAAAACCAGGAACCGTTTTGGATATGAAGAGCCACTGCCTAAGCCCTCTGTGCGCTTGGGAGCCAGAGTTGGAAAGAAAAAGTGAGTCTGCCAAGGAGGAGGGCGCATGGCTCTGCAATATGCAACGGGAAGGAAAGGCTCTGCGAATTGCATTAGGGATTGGGGCAACAGGTGGCAGTGGCTGGAAATCAGGCTCGTTTCTCTTTAAGGGCTCCCGCTCAGCTCGGCTCCCAAGCGTGGAGAGGGCTTAGGCAATGGCTCTTCACATCCAAAACGGTTCCTGGTTCCCTGCTGCACATTGTAAAACGTCTCTGCTTTCCAGCAACTGCCACCCGTTGGCCCATTGGAAAGAGAAGATGAGTCTGCCAAGGAGGATGGCGCATGGCTCTGCAATGTGTAATGGGAAGGAAATACTCTGTAAATTGCATTAGGGGATCGGGCCAATGGGCGGCAGTGGCTGGAAAGCAGACTTGTTTCCCTTTAAGGGCTCCCACTCAGCTCAGCTCCCAAGCACCAAGAGGGCTTAGGTGGTGGCTGCTGCGTGAGAAGGATAAACTAGAAGAAGGTGGAGGCGGTGGCTCAAGCTGAAGCCTGACCCAACCTGAAGCCTAAGTGGGGGAAATGGAGGGTCTTTCCATGGGCGAGTGTGGAGTTTTTAGACAAGCTACCGGTAAGAGGCTGCAGTGCCAGGTACAGGTCCGGGCCGGCTCTTTCGAAGGGAAGGATTGCGGGGCAGAGAGTGGGCGAAGGCTGACGGGGAGAACAAGGCCTTGTCAGGTGGGAGACATTGAGTGCATGCTGCTGTTGATTTCGGCTTCCTCTGTCAGGCTTCTCCGGCGGCAGGTGAGTGGTGACGGCGGTGCAGCTTGGCAGGTGGCTCTTCAGGTGGCACTGCTGTCAAGTTTGAAGACCCTTATCCTAACCAGAGATCTTCAAACTTGAAAGCTTTAAGACTTGTGGACTTCAAGTCCCAGAAATCTGGGACTGGAAGTCCATGAGTCTTAAAGCTGTCAGGTTTGAAGATCTCTGGTTAGGATAAGGGTCTTCAAACTTGCCCTAACCCAGAGGTCTTTAAACTTGACAAGGAATACTTTTTTCCTCGTTTTCAACCTCTAAAATCTAGGTGCTTCTTATACTCCGGTGCATCTTATACTCCGAAAAATACGGTATAATTTCTAAAGAGGTGAAGAGGAAGAAATGGGTTTCTCCCTCCTCATGCACATTGTCCCACTCTATGCTTCCATAAACAATCAATTAAAATGAAAGTCAAATGGCATTATGTTATCCACAGTTTATAAAATGAGAACTGTGTCTATGTGTTTTGTACAAGACATTTTCTTTAGATGAATCAATCCACAATTTCCATACATTTGGGTCAGTGGTGGGTTGCTCCCAGTTCTGTCCGGTTCTTTAGAACCGGTAGTAAAAGAGACGGGAGGCTCCACCCACCCACCCGGATGTCATAATTGACAATTTGTGCATGCGCAGAAGCACTTGCATTCACGCTCCTGTTGTGAACCGGTAATAAAGGTAAGTAAACCCCACCCCTGATTTGAGTGTACAATTGCATATATTTAAGGAGAAGATTATAGCAGCATCGATATGCTACATTCTAGAAAAAAAAAAGCTGGGTGAAATGTAAGACAGTCAGGTCTTCTTAGAATGGTAGAAGCTGCATGAATGTTCATTGGGTGAGAACAACGATAAGGCTATCTTTGTCAGCTTTTATGCATGCTGGCTACCATAGAAGCCTATGAAATTGGCATATTCTCCATATAGTTAACCGTAGCTGATTTTATGTGCCTCCTATACATGATTAAGAGATTTCTTTTCTAAAGGCAAGCATGTCCAGGTTTCTGCCATCAAAGTACAGAAATTTTGTATAGCTTTGCTTTTAATTCTGTCAGCATTTTATTTCCTTTGCTTGAAACCATACCTGCAGTGAAGAATTACTTCTGGAAGGTCTTTCAGCTGAACTCTCCAGATCAGATCTTAGGAATCATTTGCAGCAGTGGTGGGTTGCTTCTGGTTCGCAATGGATTGGGTGAACTGGTAGTGGCGGCAGTGGGAGGCTCTGCCTACCAGCCCGGATGCTTCTGCGCATGTGCAGAAGTGCCACATGCATGCACAAGTGTGCACACATGCGTGAGCGAACCAGTAGCAACAGGATTTCGAACCCGCCCCGATGTGCAGTCAAAAAGGGAGAATAGAGAGGAGACATTATCAAAGCTGACATCAGCCAGAGCATAGAAAAACTCAAAGAAATAATGCAGATGTGGAGAGACCTGGACTATAGAATCACCAAGAAGCAGACTTGACTGAATGGATATCATCATCATCTCATCATCATCATCAAATGTCTTGTCAGAAATACTTGCAATGTTCTTGGATTTTTTTCAGGAACCTGTGCAGTCATAATCTCTTCTTCCATGATTGGTGCTATTATAGTTGGAAGGGCCATCTGTAAACACATGCGGTACCCAGATCCAGTTTGTAGTCCCTTTGGCAGCCTGAGATCACATCAGCAGAATTCAGTGACAAAGTGACTGCAATTTGTATTGTGTTTTCCCATAAATAAAAATCCAGAATGGTTGTGTTGGATTTAAGGCTCAAGTCATCAATTTTCACTCTTAAAAAACCTCCAGGCACCTCAGAGATAAAAAAAAAATCCAGTTTCACCTACCTTAAAGCTCTAAGGCCCTTGCAGCAGGGGTGAAATGCTACCAGTTTGCACCGGTTCGGGCAAACTGGTAGTAAAAATATGCTACAGGTTCATCTGAACCGACGATCAGCTGTGCCACTCAATTTATATTTGCTAGAAAGCAGGAAATCCTGCTTTCTAGTGAATCTAAATCACGTGGCACAGCTGTTCTCCCCTCACTGTTCTACTTACCTTCTTAAGACTCCTTTTTCCATGTGCACTGTGTGTTTGGTGTGCACTGTCCATGCGCGCGCAGCGAACCAGTGGGAAACATCAAAGGATTTCACCACTGCCTTGCAGGTTGAAATAATAAGATTAAAAACTATGGCCCTGAAGCCAAATAAAATTGCTTATTCCTGAATTCACATGACCAGCACAAGCAATCTTCTTAAAAAGGAAGGCAAGTATTTCCCAATAGGAAGAGATTAGGAGCCTATTTTCTACTTGTGTGGATACTTCATTGAACCAGTACATGTTACATATTTGTCCTTCCTTGCAAAAAAAGAGAGAAGACTTAACCATGGTGAACTCAGAAGTGGCCAGCTGGATTAAAGTTCATTTAATGGCAGACTTGGAAAGAACTAATATATTGCTGCAGGAGAAAGCGGTGGAAAATTTACCAGTTCAGTTAAAATCGCTATGGATTTCCAAAACAATTTCTCAGGTAGCAGGCAGGGGTTTCAATGCATATTTGGCTGGAAATACTAGAAAATGCTGTCTTACATTTCAAAGAGTATCTTACTGAAGAAGGCTGAAGGGATAGCAGGCTTAAATTGCAAAACCCTGGATGACACTAGATGGCAGTAACTTCCTTTAACTCCATGTTCCCATTTAGTGGCCACCTGAATTTTTGCAGCCTAATCTGGCAGTTTAAAGATTTAATATGACATTTATTCTATTTTTTATTTATTATACACATACATATTTCTATGCACTAATAATTGTATTATGACATGCACACTAAAAGAGAAGGTACCCTACCTTTCACCTCCAAACCTTTGTTTCTTGGTTTGTTTTTATTTTTGTAATTTTACTCCATTTTATATTTATAATTATTATTACATGTTGTTTTATCTTAATGTAAGCCACTCAGAGTTACCTAAACCATGATATGGACAACAAATAATTTTGATAAATAAACAAATGCAATTTTTTTAAAAAAAAATGAGAAAGGAGAAGAGGAAGGAACATAGGAATGTTTTTCTGGAAATAGGAACTGAAATCTTTATGGGATTATTTTGTGGATATTTTGAAGGAACTTAGAGAATGAAAAGAATGTCAGTTTCAGTATAGAGTGGTATAGATGCATTAATTAGGAGCACACTTTGCAGTATTATGAACTATATTCTTTGAGCACCATTTATTTTCTAATCTCCCCGCCCCCCTTAAATTGCCAGCGTTATCTTTAGTGGAATCAATACAATGCCAACTGAAATAAACAATTTCATCTTCAATTGATTATTGGGGAAGTAAATATATTTGTGTGTATCCCCCCAGAAATAGACCCCCCCTTTTCATAATATTGATGTGGGTGAGACAGAGGAAGGCACATGGGGGTATGGCACTGAACAGCATAAAAAGATTGTAAAGTAAATCTTTACACTGGAGTGATAAGATGTGACAAAGTTTTTAAAAAGCTGTCACAGAAAGCAAAGCTTAGAATTTAACACTCTGTTCTCTTCAAAAATGAGTTTAAACCACCAGAAATAGTTTTTATGGTTATTTGGCTATTGACACATTACAAGTTATAAACCATCAATGTGATTGAAAACAGTATGAGATCACATTGGAAGCCCATTATGGATACAGTTGTTAAGGTTAAGAAGAGAAATGGAATTATAATCCCTGCCATTTTGGGGGGTAATTGTTATTAATAAATTAATAAAGAATGAGCAGCAGATGGATGAATTGTTGTAGTTCATTAATTTTATGGTGACTTCCTTTGCATGAGCCAATTATCTCTGTCATTGTGTTGTTAAGTGGTGATGATGCCCAAAAGAAAGGGCACCGCAGGCAGGACAAATGGTCTCTGGAGTTTTCGGTTCAGGATTCTGTCAAAGGCTTCATGATGATCTTGGTGAGCCTGTTTTAAACCCTGCAGATCTGCTCAGCCTTGAATTCTACACAATTCAGTGATCTGAAAACTTAAAATGAACATCATAAAGATTAAAACTAAGGAACATATACACAATATAATTAAGATACAGATTTGGCCCTTCAGAGGATAATTTGATCTGATCTGGACTGAAGCAAGTGCTGCCCAATTTGATCTCTCAGCAAGAATGTAAATTAAGACTTATGCTTTCTATTGATTGGTATGGGAAAACAATGACTCCCCCTCCCCCATTTTTGAAATGAATGAAAGTTGAGAGTTGAGAGTTGTGGGCAGTGGTGGATTTCTACCGGTTTGCCCCTATTTGCGCAAACTGGTAGTGGTGGCGGTGGGAAGCTCTGCCCACCCGCCCAGATGACATCAAGGATGCTCTGCACATGCGCAGAAGTGCCACGCGCTTGCGCGCACTCGCAGTTGCAAGTTACCTGTTAGCGAAGGTAAGTGGAACCCACTACTGGTTGTGGGCATTATGGATTGTTCTGATGAACGAATCTGTCCAATTTCCAAGGAAATATAGTATTTGGGAGGAGTAGGGACTATTAAAAATCCCAACTCAAATATATAGTTACTTAACTCTGTGCAGAACATCTACAATTCTTAGGAAATAGTGAAACATGTCTAAACATTGTACCTGAGAAATTAGGATCTACATTTCTGATAATATAAAAATTTTAAGAGTCAAAGGCCACGCCTCAGAGCCACTAAACTCTGAGGCATGTTGTCAGCATTCATGACTGTGACCCTTTTTTTCCTAGCCACGTAGGAAAGGGATAAAGGTCCAGGGACAAAAATGATCTCATAGGAAAAGAAGACAGATCAGGAATCCAGTTCTATTAAGAAAGAAAATCTCTTGAGTGTTA
Organism: Grayia smithii; assembly: GCA_032468115.1. Classification (NCBI taxonomy): domain Eukaryota; kingdom Metazoa; phylum Chordata; class Lepidosauria; order Squamata; family Grayiidae; genus Grayia; species Grayia smithii. Next base: position 114,414 of record JANHFM010003529.1, on the reverse strand, counting down.
GGATAATGAGATCCTTTCTGATGCTATTCAATAAATAGAAAATATTCCGTAAAACCATAGGACAGCAAAGTGAAAAGCCAACAGGGAAATCAACAATATGATCTTTCCAGGTGTCCGTAATAGTGACTGTAGAAAAAAGAATACTATTTTTATTTTCAAAAAATTGGTCTTCCTTTGGACTATTTATAACAAACACATACACATTCTTTTTCTCTCTGCGTCCCTCTCTCTCTCTCTCTCTTTCTCATAAACACACACACTCATATGTAGACACCTTAATTAAGTTAGATAGTGAGACAATGAGAGAACTAAATTCTTATCTTTAGGTATCCAAGAACTAAGAAGTATTCCAAGTCTACATCATTTTAAAATGGAAACAGCCAATGACATCAAGCCATCCATACATATGCAGGTGAATCAATATAAATCAAGTTCATAAACTTCATTATTTCCCTATTGGGCACTCAGTCAGAACCTCAAAGGATCTCCTATTTGTAGGTATAGCAGCTCAGAATTCACATGAATCTCTATTTTGTAGATGAGATGGACCTGTAATGTGAAAAGAAACACAACATATACTGATATTTTGAACAGAAAGGGTAGTTGATACACGGTGTGATGACATATTTAATGATGAAGTTCTTTCAACTAGCCCCTGAACCATTGAAAGGTGATCTGGTAATAAACTTCAATGCAAAATCCAGATGGGTTTGCTGTCTTTGCCAAGCCTGCATTCTCTACTTAGTGATTGTGCTGGACATATGCTTTACCTCATGATTGTAGTTAATTATGAAGTAGGTCATATCTTGTGCAAATTGGGAACACACACCTTGGAGATTCTGAATTGGTGGAATGAGATGACAAGTGTCATTGCTGTTGTTTTCACCATAGCCCTATGGAAAAAAAAACTAATTACCTTTTCATCCTGGTGAATCTCGAGGTCAGTTTACCACTACTATATCACTCCATGACAGGGTACATGGGTAATTAGGTAGGCTATGTAACCTGGATATTCCATGGATCTCATTACATCTTATTTAGAAAGGCTATAATTTGATTGGTGGAAAATTAAGGCATCTTCTCATGGGTCATTTTATCTCTCTGCAATAATAATTCTTGGCTTGATTAAAAATTGATCCAGTGTCTTAAAGTGAATTTATTATTGCTGCAATCTATCACCTCAGACAGATAATCTGGTTCCCATCTTTATCTGATTTGAAAAATCTGTCACTTATTATGTGTTGTTTTCTCCCTCCCCCATCATTTAAATTGATAGTTTGCTAAGGCAGCAATAGCCTCTTGAAAGAAAACTTGAGACAATAACCTGGTAAATTTTTTTTTACTATAAGAGTCTTATAATATGTCAATTTTAATATATTGATCTGAATTGTGTTCTGGCAAATTTTCTATGGGGAAAAAGAATCAAGCCATGGTGTACTCAGAGCAATAAAGGTATGCTTAGCTCCATGCAATTGTTATATTTACATTCAGCTTTATTTCTGCCTTACATATATTTTTATCAGTTGCTGCATCCAAACAAGTTCTTGGTTTAAGGCCTGGGATTGAAATTTCTGGCTTTTATCCATTTTTAAATGACAGACCTATGGTGCCACCTGAAGAATATTTCCCCCCCAATTTAAAAAAAAATCATTTGTGGCACCAGGAAAAGATATTCTGACAACAAGGACAAAATCATTTACCTAGAGATATAGTCCAAACCAAACCAACTGGAATGTAGCATACACACTCCCATATTTTGAAACCTAATAATTTTTTTCAGTATCATTAGTGCACATTATTAGGTTCCAATTAATGCAGGATTATTAGATTCCAGCATTTAAAAAAAAACTCCAAATCCCTAAAAGTCAGCTAAAGTTCAAACCAAACTAATAAATGTGGACGAGAATGCTAATTGCAATTTCTTTTTTAAAATCCTGCTACTTGATATTTTGTGATAAGAATGGAGAAAGAGATGTACGTGTATGTGTGTGTGTGCCTGCATACTCAGTGCCTATGTCTGTAAGGAGATACTTGTTCTTCACCACTGATTTATTTATAACAGCCTTTCTAAAGATAATGGGCCTGCTATAGATCAAACAGGTTGTGGATGGTGGCCAAAGAAAAGGAGAGAATCAATTTCAACCTTCCATAGAAGTAATTTTCTCCCAAATAGAGACTCTCTGATTTTTCTCTCTCTGTGTCTTTTTTTATTAATTCATTTTCAGGTCCATCACAACTTGTTCCACAACACAGAAATAAGAGGTAATGTAAGGTGCTATTAGCCACCAAAGCACTGAGTTTTTATACCTATATTATTCCATCTGCCTAACCTCTTTCACTTGGAATAATTTCTTGAAGCTGGAAAAGAAGCATGTCTTGGGGCATCCTGGCTGGGAATTCTGGGGATTGCAGTCCCAGCACATCTGGAGGGCAGCAGAGTTGAGTAGGCTTTTCCAGTGTGTGTGCTTGCTCTGTGAACATTATGCTATCATCTGGCAGCACCTGTGATGAAACAGTATTTTGGCTAATTAAATCATCTTAAGCACCATTGTGCACCGAGTGTGGGTTCAACAGATGCCTAGAGTGGTGTCATGGCCCACAAGGCAAAACTGAGTATTTCCAGCCATCTCAACAGTCTCTTTTTCTTGGCAGAGCAGCCTATCTCCAGATGTCCCTCTCTGTATTCTTTTGAAGCCTCTGCAGCTTTTCTTTCAGAATTCTTTGGGGATGCATATCAACAGTTACGTGGAGATTCATCTGAGGGACGCTTGGCACACAAATAATTTCTTCCCTGGGAAAAAGTGGTGAAAATCCAAGACAACTTTTGTTTGTTTCTCTGAGTTGCCTTTTAGAGAATGTATTTTGTGACAGAAATCTGAAAAAGACATGAGTTGCTGAACAGGGAAGTTTGACATAAACCAGGACAGCATCCTGCTTCACTTTTCTTGTTGAAAATATTCTTTACTTGGAATATTAAATGGAACACATTTTAGTCCCTGCTCTCTTTTAGTCTAAAATGCTGATTAAGAACCTCTGCTGTTTTCATTTGAGGCCATCACAGAGCAGTGTAATCTTTAATTTCTTACTGAATGCTTAAGAGACTTCTTGTTGTCAGGTGGAAAAAAAGGAGAATTTCCTCTTTTAAAGTTCTTTCTGCACGGGGTAGAATTTGTACGCATTTTCAACAGATGATAGGTATTTTGGCACTCCTCTTGGCAATTTCCCCAAACACAGAGGGAATATTGTTTGGAGGCAAGTTCTTGAGGTGAAAGTCACTATTCCATTCTTGTTGATAAACTAACATTGTCCTAATAAACTTATTTGTGCTAATAAAAGCAATAGTAATATTACACTGAGTGGCTGAGCCTATAGTGTCAATAGCTTATTTCTCTTGGAGTGGATTATATGTTATTTTTATGTCCAGAAAAACCTCAGTTAAAAGATCAGATCAGACCCCCTCATTCCTTATAGAACTGTACTTGCCTTGGTCATACACTGATATTTTATAAGCATTTGAAATAGCAAGATAACTTTAAGGCAGTGGGCAGGCCAAATGACAAACTCAACTCTGTTTCTAGCATCTCACTCCTAGACTCACTCACCAGTCTTTGAAAAGATGGACTTAACTCTTTCAATCTATTTTTTCATGTGAATAATTCAAGTCATAGTAATAGTATGACCTCAAATATTTGAACCATAGTGCTAGTTATCTGGAAAATGTTTTTTTCTGCATTAGTAATTGCAGGAATTCTCAGTGATGAGATCTGCACACTAGTAATACAATTCTACAGAACTTTAGTGAAAAAAATGTCATTTTATTTGGGATTTATCCCAGATAAGTAGCATATGACTGAAGTCTTAACGAATAGTAGATGGCTCTGAAAAATGAAGAAAGCATCCAGAAATAACTGATCCTTAGTCTAATATGTATCAGATATCTACCCAGGCGCAGAATTAGTATGTGAACCTATAACATGTAACAGTCTTAAGAAAAATCTGCCATTGGAATATCAGAAACACAGCAAGCCTGGAACAAAAATTATAACCAAATGTCTGGTTGGAAATGGTTATTGTTGCCTTTTCATACTTTTGTCAGCTTTTAAGTCTGATATCAGCCCCCTCACTATTGTGCAATCAAAATGTATCCTCCCCCTAAAAATCAAATAAAAATTATACACTAAATATATTCATTTTATAAATATGCATGTTAATTAAATATACATTTACTTTAAATGCATGTGTTAATTATACATGTTACATTAGATCACAATTAAGTCAATAGAAATTGACAATTTGCATATAATCATACTTGTATAACTAATCAGTTGTCAGTCTAGAATACCATTTTGTGAAAGATGGAGCTATCCATTCTAAAATATGTGAGCAATGTGTTTATGGATAAAAAAATGTAAAAAGAATAATCTTTCAGCTGAACATAAAGTTCAAAGCACTTCTGTTTTGGAATATATTGGAGACATTCTTCCCTTTCTAGAAAGGGAATTATGAGGCATTCTGTTTTCAATGTCCAGCAAAATATAGGTTGAAAAGTGCTTACTGTAAATAAATATCCTTTTTAAGGTGTATCGACATACTGAAAGTGATGATGTTAGGAAGACAATTTCTGATTTCTATTCATCTTTCCATGCTTGCTTTTTATGAATAGGGCTTTTTTCCTCAGATGGGATAACATTGTATGATACATTCCCACACATCACATGGGGTTGTTGGTTTTTTTTTTTTTTTTGCAACCTATAGATCAGTCCTTAGATTGCTATTGTTCCCACTGTTCTGAATATTTTCTAGCTTTAATTTCATAAGGTCACTGGCAGTGGCATTCACAGGCAAGACAATTTCATGTGGCAACTAAGAGACAAGGAAGGAAGTCTTGCAGACTGAGGGCAGGCTGGTATCTCATGTTCTTGAGTTTATTTATTTATTTATTTAATGACATTTATATGCCGCCCATCTCCCGAGGGACTCGGG
>JANHFM010003529.1:73969-87664 GCA_032468115.1 Grayia smithii | reverse complement strand
AAAACCACAGTTCAAATTTCTCTCCAACTTTAGCCATTGTGTGAAAATACGGCCATGTTGGCTATTTACTATTATTTTATTTGCTGATTTTCTATACAAGTGGCTCTGGATGGAAAACGAGTAAAATCACAATTACACAAAACTAGCTAAGTGAAGATCTGTTTAAATGAAAGTCAGCAATGAGATCCTGATAAAACATGCCTACATCAATGAACTGCACCACCCCAGCTCCATCAATATCCTGGCCCCAGCATCTGAAGGAAAAGTCAGGTCTTCACTGCTTTCTTGAAGGCCAAGATCTTCATCCATATCTCTGGATGGAAGATGTTGCATAAAACTGGTGCCGCAACAGAAAGCACACTTCCAAGCCACTGCCACATGATACTTTTTCACTAAGTGGACCCAGAGTATGACCACCTGCCAGATCTAATGAAATGGGCAGAAATCATTGGGGATAGGCAGCCCTACAAATAGCTTGGCCATGTAGGGCTTTCCTTTCTTATACCAAAGAATCTTTCATGAGAAGTTTCCTCAAATTCAAATATGTGAATTCGGTAAAGATGTGTTAATGTCATTAAAGTTATTAAAATAGTAAGGAATTTATTTGAGCAATGTTTTTAAGGATCGCTGTAAGGTTTTGTTGCTTATAAATAAGTTGATTCTTAGGAGTCCAGATGGATTATGATTATGATAGTCAGTCTTGCCTTTACCCAGTGGGAAGACATTACATTCTCTCTCTAAAAAGAACTTCACTTTCACTAGTGCATGGCTACATTTGATGGCCTACATCAGAATTTTTATGTCATCCCACCTGATTTGTGATCTCGATTGATCATGTTCATTCATGGTGAACTGAAGCAGACAAAATTATAACCATTGAAATGAATAAGAGACAGAATCAGAAAAGAGAAGCTGAAAACATCTGCCAGTCTTTCAAGGTAGACCAGATTAGGAAAACAAAGTTATCCATGCTAATACTACTTCTATTATAAGGCTATAGTCATAGAATCTTGCAAGTGTGAATTTGCTCCCCCCCCCCTTTATCTAGGGAAGGGTTACTTTAGAATAATGTACTTGGGTTACAGAACTGCTCCAGACTCAAATTTCCTTTATTTGATTGGGGGTCTTTTTGGTTATGGCTTTTCTTCCTGTTCTTGAAAGTTATTCCTTCTGCCCATTACAATAATTGTGAAAAGGTATGACTAGTTAACTTTATAAAATGTTGCTAATATGGTTTTGGTCCTTCTAATAACCATACTACAAAATGTGAATAGCTTCTTTAAGCAAATAGCTTTAGTTCTTTTATAAACATACAAGAGAAAAGCCATACGCTATTTCACATTTATGTTATAGAATAACAGTAAACTCTAAATCTAGTCCATGTTGACTAAGAATCCTAGAAGACACATTTCTCAACATAACTAGGAAGCATCAGGTTGATAAAGAATGATCAAAATTAATTAATAAACATTGTTTTAAAGTTTTTTTATAAAACTTAAAAAGAACACATAGTTATTTTGTAAAGGAGTATATATTGCAATGAACTCATAGTTTTGTCAAGTTTTTTTCTTAATATCAGTATCAAAATATCAATAGTCAATATCAAAATTTATGATGCCTAAGGTTAAATAGATTGGAATATTGACCTGATTGTAAGTCAATAGCAGGTTAATGTATTTTTAAAGGTATTTTGTATTCATTTTTCATAATAGGGCCCATACCGCTGGTCAGAATATAAATTCTTCCTTCCTTCCTCATATTTATTTTGTCATTTATTGATGAATATTATACCAATTGACATCACATAATAATCGAGCAGAAAACAATACTGCAATAAAGGAATTACAAAGGAGGAAGCCACAACGCCCACTCCCAACTAACACTGGCAGCGCAAACTCCCATATATAAACAGAGAGCAAATCCCAGACTCCCTAGCACTGATGATGCTATGTAGTCCAGTAAAGAAATGTCTGCAAGCAAACAATCAAGTTCAGAGAGCAACAAGGACTCTACAGTTCAACCCTGAGCTACAGAGATTTTCTTCTACTGGAAACATCATACTCAGTTAATGAATAACAAATAGGAACATCTTGTTGTTAAGTATTGCTCCATTATGGGGATTGAATTGAGTCACTTTCACAATCAACTTGATCTGACTTGTGGAGAAGAAAAAAATGCTCTTTTAAACTGGTAATGTAAGAATGTGTAGCTTCATTTCCCCTTTTTATTTCTGCGGCTTCCACTTCAAAACCAAGTTCTCTTTCTTTCTCTTTCTCTTTCTCTCTCTCTCTCTCTTTCTCTCTCAGTCTCTCTCTCTGTCTCTTTCTTTCTCTCTCTCACACACACTGAACTCTATTTTCTGTTATATAAAACTTTAAGTTATGCAATTTAACTGACTAAAAATAGCTTTGTTCATTTTCCTTTCAGATAACTTTGAATTTCCATCTGTGTAGTCAAGCGAGGAGGGAATCTTGCTTGAGGAGGAGATTCAGGGAGGAGTGAACAAAGGTGTGTATATTTCATCTACCTGATTTAAGATTTGTATTTCAACAAGGAGTTCAGCTCTTAGTCAAATCTGCAATGTGTGATGCTGTTTTGCAATAACAACACCACAATTTTATCTATGGTGCTTTGCTAGATTCTTAAACCAAACGTAAGGGTTTTGTCTGCAACAATTTCAGCTTGTAAAGTTCTGCAGCTTGTCTTATGGATGATCAGAGTAGGATGACCGTTATTACCCCACCTCCTCAGGAATCTGAATTGCTGTGGATTTTTGCAGTCACGACTGGGCAATTAAGACATTTCATGCACCCTGGAAAACAGCAGTCAACCTATTTTGCCCATGAGAACGATTAGCCAATATGTTGTCTCAGTAGATTCAAACCAAGCATTAGCTCATCAAAATTCATTCCTTGTTCTGTAGCATGAAGAAGAAAAATGCCATACAAACAGATGTAGAGGAGGAAGGGTTGGAGGAACAGTGCAATACATTGTTTGAACTGATTTGGCAAGAAGATGATAGGACAGGTGGAATTGAAGTAGCCTGTAGCTCTTTATTTATGAGAATAATTCCACCCAAAATCTTAAGGCAGCTTGAAAAGACCTGGTCAGTCCCAACTATATGAAATCCAGAGAGCAGAAAACATATTCTCTCTCTCTGATTGCGTGGGGGAAAAATTTTGGTTATGGAATTGATTTAGAAAAATGGCAAAAATTGTGGGTACAAAATTATAAAATGACAATGTCAACAGCATATAAGGAAAACTTGTATAAGATGTTTTACAGGTGGCATTTACCTCCGATGAGAATAGCCAGAATGTTCAAGAATAAATTGCTGGAAGTGTCATCAGATACCGGGCTCATATTACCATATGTGGTGGACATGTGTAGAAGTTCAAAGATATTGCACAAAAATCCACATGTGGTTGTAAAAAATGACTAAAAAGGACATAGACTTGAAACTGGAGATCTTTTTATTAGGAATCCTGCCAGAAACATATAACAGAGAATTGAGATATTTGATTGTAAATGTACTAACGGCAGCTAGAATTGTATTTGCTAAAAACTGGAAAAATGAGAAGAGACCAACACACGATGAAATTATTAAGAAAATCATGGAATATGCTGAAATGAGTAAATTGACAGTGGAAATCAGAGAACAAGAAGATAGACAGTATTATAAGATATGGGATTTATTTTATCAATAGCTTGACAATAAAACACGGGAATGAAACATAATATATAAAATGAAAGCTATAAAATAATCTGTAAAAATATTTTTTTTCTTGGAATGATAACGCCATTGATAAATAAATGATAAGAGGATAATGTTGTAAGGATGTGTACCAGCTAGATAATATGATAAATTAGACAATTAGTTAAATATTCTTATAAGCACAAGAGATTTGCAACCAAACGACACACTATATGTAATTGTGAGAAAGGAGGGAGGGTTTTTTTTATTTCTTTTGTTTGCTTGTTTGTTTTTCAATGTTTTGTTTGTTTAAAAAAATTAAAAAACATTCTAAAAACAAAACATCTTCAACTGGTTTTCCTTGTACGCCGCCGATAATGTTAATTTTGAATTTACCTGCCACATTATCTCCCACTTCTCCAAATCTATTGAATAATTGAAATTTTTCGCCCATTTAATCATTGTGTTTTTCACCACTTGCTCCTCCATCTTGTAACGTAGCAAGAATTTATATATCTTGCTAATCATCTTTTGTTCCATCCCTTGTACAATTTCATCAAGTTCGTGGTGCTCTCTTCTTATTTCCCATTGTTTTATGTGATTATTATATTTGGATTGGATTTGAATGTATGTCCACCAGTCAAGCCCTCTATTTAGGTCCTGCTCAATTTCTTGCTTTGTTTTTAGGGTTCCTTGTTGGTTTATTACATCCTTTTATCTAATTATTTTATTTAACTCTGTTAGATTTGGGTGTTTTAAAATTACTATTGGTGAGAGCCAAATTGGAATTTTTGTGTAGTGCTTTTTTTTAATTTTTAGCCAAATTTGGAGCAACGCATTTCTCAATATATGTCTTCTGAAATAATTATGTGTTTTATATTTATCATCCTAGAGGAATGTGTGCCATCCTATGTGTAGATCGTGGCCTTCAATTGCTAATATTCTTTTGTCTCTTAATAGAATCTACTCCCTTAGCCAATTTATGCCAGCTGCCTGGTAGTATAATTCCCAATCTGGAAGGGCTACCCCCCCCCTCTTTCTTTCATGTCTTGTAATAATTTAAGTCTAGGGCAAGGTAAATGGCCTCTTCGAGGGGGAGGAAGTCATTCATTCCTTCCATTCCTTCCATTCCTTCCTTCCATGAAGTTAATTCCATTCATTAACTTCATGTCTGCTCCTCCCATTGGGGACAGATTTGCTCTCTTTGCTGACCAATGGGATGAACTTATGTCGAACACATGGGTCAAGGATACGGTAAGATCTGGTTTATCCCTTGAATTCCTCTCCACCCCCCGCCCCCGAGGTTTTTTATCTGCTGTCCTGTCTCTAAAGATAGAAACAAATGGGTCCTCATGGATTTGGCTGTGCAACATCTTCTGGACATTATAGCTATCCAGAAGGTACCTGAGGATCAGGCAGGGCAGGGGTTCTACTCTCTCTAAGTCCTCGGGTGGGTGGAGACCTATTCTTGACCTTAAGAGGCTGAACCGATACACTGTATATAAATGGTTCAAAATGCAGTCTCTTCAATCTGTTCTGGCTGGTGTCAGGAAGGGCGACTTCCTCACTTCTATTGACCTCACTGAGGCATATTTGCACGTTCCAATTTATTTTCCCCATCATAGATTTCTTAGGTTTTATTATGCCGGTACTCACTATCAGTACCGTGAATTACCCTTCGGACTTTCTTCTGCTCCCCGTACCTTTACTAAGTTATTAGTAGCCTTGGCAGCTCTCCTTAGGGCCATACCTGTCCATGTCCAATGTTACTTGGATGATATTATAATCCAGTCCTCTTCAAGGCAAGGTCCTTCCTTTCCATCGAGGACCTCCAAGTGACTATTTCCTGTCTCAGGGAGCATGGTTTCTCTCTTAACATGGAGAAAAGCCACTTGACCCCTTCGACCCGATTACTCCACCACAGGGCCATGATAGATTACCTAGAAGGGAAGGTATACTTGTCTCAGGAGCAGCAGGCCAACCTGAAAGAACTAGTTAGTAAAGTGCAGATATCCTTGGCACTGCTGTCAATGCTCCTAGGCAAAATGGTTTCAGCCATTCATGTTGTCCCATGGGCACACCTTCATGCAAGGGACCTTAAATGGTTTCTTTTGCCTTTTCAGAAGGTGGGCAAAAGCAATTCTCCAGCCAGGGTTCAGATTTGCCCCAGAGTCAGCAGATCTCTCACCTGGTGGAGGTCTCCAGCCATATGCAAGAGGCAGCTGTTCCACAAGCCTCAATGTATGGTGCTGATGATGGACGCCAGCCCCTTTGGCTGGGGGGTGCATATCTAGTCACAGGTTGCCCAGGGCAAATGGTTGGGCTGCAACCTGCAATGAAACATCAATTGGCTGCAACTGTGAATAATCTATTTGGCTCTTCACCATTTTTGATGGTTTGTCACGGATAACCATGTGTTGGTACTTACCGACAATGTGGCCACAAAGGCACACATAAACCGCCAAGGGGGCACCAGGTCTACGGGTCTGATGTTGGAGGCCAAGAGTCTAGGACTCTGGGCAGAGCAGCACCTGTGATCCTTGACAATGGAACACATCTCTGAGGTGTTCAACATGCAGGTGGACTGGCTCATCAACCATGCAGAGTGGTGCCTGCACCCGTCCCTCTTCCAGGACTTGACGGACTATTTTAGCCTCCTGGAGGTGGATTTGTTTGCTATCGCAGAGAATGAACAGCTCCCCTGCTTTTATGCACATTTTCCAGCACCACGAGCAGAGGGAGTAGACACTTTTTGCAGCACATGGCTATGGGGGCTCCTTTATGCTCCTTTTCCCCCTCTTCCACTCCTTCCAAAGGTGGTGTGGAAGATACTGGTGGAGGTCATTCCTTTTGCCTCTCATTAGCCCCAGAGGGCGTGGTTTGCTGACCTCAAGACATTGTCAGTGGCTCCACCCTGGAGGATTCCTCAGGGCATGGCTGTGCTCAGCCAGGAGGCATTGGTCCACCCGGACCCACAGTGGCTCCAACTGACCACCTGCTGCTTGAGCGGCATGCTCTGAGTGGGGACAATGTCTCCTACAGGGTCATCCAGACCATTCAGGCTTCTCGGAGGCCTTCTACAGAATGCATTTACTCTGCTACTTGGCAGACATTTTGTACTTGGTGTGACTGTGGGGGTGTTCCTCCCCTCCAGGCCTCAATAGCCCAGATCCTGGAAATTCTCCAGGAAGGACTAAATATCGCTCAACACCATTAGGAGACAAGTGGCGGCTCTCTCATCTGTCCTGACTTGTGGGTCCCTTACTTCCTTATCCTAGCATCCCACCATACAGAGATTCTTGAAGGGTGCCACTAATTTATGTCTCCCTGTGGTATACAGGTATCCCACCTGAGACCTGTCTATTGTACTGAACTCTCTTATGGAGGGGGGCTTATGAACCCTTACGGACTGCCAGTCTCCGTCTTTTGTCATTTTTGGTGACAATTACCTCCACCAGGCGAATTTTGGATATTGCGGCCCTCTCTGTCTGAAGTGACCTCTGTGTGTTTCACTCTGATCATGTGGTGCTTCACCTCCATCCCTCTTTCATCCCCAAGATCAATATGTCCTTCCATCGGATGCAGGAATCCTTCCCAATTTCTGCCCTAACCCTGCCCACCCTTTAGAATGGCGCTGGCATACTTTGGACATTCGAAGGGCTCTCCGTATATATCTTAAGAGAACTGCTGACTTACATAAAATGGAGTTGTTGTTTATCTACTTTATCCCAGTCTCTTTAGGTTGCAGGGTTACTCCTTCCACCATTGGCCAATGGATTTGGCAGACTATTGCCAAAGTATACAAACTGTGTTCATTGCCACGGCCCACTCATATGACGATGCATTCCACCCACAGTGCAACTACATCGGCGGCTTGGGCCACGCAGGCGTCATTGACTGAAATCTGCAGGGCAGTGACTTGGACTTCCCCTTCCCCTTTTATTAAGCACTATAAATTGGAAAAATTTGCCTCAGCTGAGGCTGCCTTTGGCCATAGGGTCTCGCAGCGGGTGCATACCAGAGGGGGGTCTTCTGACCAGACTGGGCCCAGATGTACTTAGCGACAATAAGCTTTGGTATGTCCCATTGTTGGCTGCTGTCTCCACCACTATGGAGAAGGGGTGTTGGTCTTACCTGAGACGTGCCTTCTTGTTGGGTAAAAACATCAGCCAGCCCCACCCTTTGTCAGTCTGGTCTTCCTTTTACCTCTCTTTTTCTCCCGACACATCGAGTCTGTTTCTTCATCTTCACCAAAAGCTGGAAGCCCCTAGCAATAGGGGCGAGACTTAACAATCTGGCAGACTCAGACCTTCAAACTGAACAGATGAGTACAACCCATTCCTGGCTGCTGTCTCCACCCAATGAGAAGGAAAACCAACACCCCTTTTAAATATGGGAACTGTTGTATTAGGGATTAGAAAAAAGAGGTAGAAAGTAGAAATTGGGAAAATATTACTATGTACATTATTACAAAATATAATATATTATAACTACAATGTATATGTAAATGTTAGAAGTTGAAAGATTATTATTATGCATATCTAAACAGTATTATTATTGTTACTAGTACTTGGTATAAAGTAAATTGATCCAGACAATGTATTGTTCGCTAGGTACTCATATATGTTAAAGAAAAAACCAAAAATAAAATAATAAAAAAAGAAAAGTGAAAGCAGAAACTGCAAATACACTAAAGAGAACTCGTGAGTCAGAACCACTGATTCCAGAGGAGTATCGTGACCTAGCGGAGGACTTTAGCAAAAGGGAATCAGACACACTCCTCCCTCACCACCTCTTAGATTGTGCAATCAAGTTCATGCCAGGAGCCAAATTGCCCAAACTGAAAATATATTCGATGACACCCAAGGAGATGGAGGAACTCTGAGCATTTATAGACAAGAACCTAGCCAGCCTAGATTACTTGAGGTACCGAATCTTGAAGGAGGGAGTGGAGATGGACCCCAGCAAGAGTAGGAGACAGCTGCAGAGCTTCCTCGGTTTTGTGAACTTGTATTGCCAATTCATCCCATGTTCACCCAGATAGACTTGTCAATCACGAAACTTGCTTAGGACAGGGAAAGGTGTGAAACCCAAGCCCAGGCAGCCTCTGGATTGGTCCCTCGAATGCCAAACTGTGTTCAGGAAGTTAAAGCACCTCTTCTGGGTTGGGGTGTTTCAGACAAACCATTTGCGATATAGGCAGATGCCAGGGTGTGGCTGTGGGGGGTGATCTTACTCCAGAAAAATGCCAAGGGAGAGCTGCAATCCTGTGCCTACATTTCCTGTAAACTTTTTGAGACTGTGGTACACTGGGCCATTTGGGAGAAGGAAGTCTAGTCTTCCTTCTCCCAAATAGTCTGGTGCTGTCTCTTAACCTGGAGGCAGTTCTTGGAGGGCAGCAAAATCCCCTTCAATGTATGGACAGACCAGAAGAACCAGAAGAGTGTTAAAGTGCTAAAGACCCCATAGAAACTATTTCCTAAGCAGTCTAGTGGGCTCAATATTTCAACTGCTTTAATTTCATCCTCTGAAACCTATTGGGGGGAGGGTAATTTTTTTGACAGATGCTCTCTCCTGCATGTCACAATACAACAATAGCCAAGAGGAAGTAGTCAACTCCATCATCCCATCCAAACAGTTTGCAGCACCTGTGGTTACAAGGCAGCAGAGAGCAACCTGGTACAATGCTGAGGGACGCTCTGGAGGCTGCTGACTGGTTCCAGCATCCCAGAGATGAGCTGGCATCAAGAGAGGGTCTGATGTGGAAAGGGAGCAAAGTCTATGTCCCGGCTATCCAAAGAACTCTAATTCTACAGTGGAGCCACAATGTGAGGGCAGCAGGGCATTTTGGATTTGACTTTCCATCTTGTGAAAAGGCAATTTTGGTGGCTAAAAGTGAAGGACATACAGGTGTATGTGACCAGCTGCCCCATGTGTGCTTCAATGAAACAATTGCCTAGGAAGCCCCCACAAACCCATGGGAGGAAATATCTATGGACTTTGTAGCAGAATTGCCAGAAAGCACTGGGAATACCATAATTTGTTCTCTAAGCAAGCCTACTTTGTGGCATGTTCCAGGATCCCTTCAGCCCGGACTTTGGCTAAGTTGTTCGTGCAACATATCTACAGGTTGCAAGGGGTCCCAAACCACATTATCTCGGACTGGGTAGTCCAGTTCACTTCTGTTATAAATGTAATATCGAGGACCAGACCCAATGATTGCAGGATAATTTCCTTCATCAAATATATTTTATTTTAATAGAGTAATATCAACAGTATATTCATATATCTCTTTTGTCCTAGGTACTCAATCAGAATGAAGACAAGGGGTGAAACAGAGTCCTTATATACCAAGTAGGAGGAGTCAAACTTAAAGAGGTAAGAACACATAAAATATCATGGGTTAGGGATTTTTACTTAACAACTTCAAAGTTCTGACAGGAGCTTTTATGGCTAATAGGCTCTTCCCAGGGGCTTAACTCCACCCATCATCTTCACACAAATGGAGCCTGTGAACATACAAACTCAATCCTAGAGCAATACCTGAGATGTTATATAAACTACCAACAGACCAACAATTGGACTGAACTTCTGCCCTTTGCAGAAGTGCATATAATAATTCCATGAATAGTAACATCAGGTTTACCCCATTCAAAGTGGCCACTGGGATGGAATTCGTGCCATTCCAGAACTTCCTCAGGAGAAGCCATCATCAGCCTCGCTGAGTAAATGGACACTCTAAAGGCCACATGGGTCACAATGCATTGGAGAAAGCAAGGGAGACCCACAAAAGGCAGGCTGACAAAGAAAGAGCACCCCAGGGAGAGTTCAGGGTAGGGGACAGGGCAGTGGTGAAATCCGAACTGGTTTGCTACTGGTTCACTGTCTTCGCATGTGCGCCTTGCACTGCATGCACATGCACAGTACGCACCAAATGCTCACTGCATGCACGCGCACACATGTGCAGTATGCACAAAAAGGAGATTTGGGAAGGTAAGTAGAGCAGTGAGGGGGGATCAGCTCTGGTGCGCATTTTAGCTTTGCAAAGCTAAACTCCACTGCCCAGATGATCATCAGAAATGCTGGTTTGCCCAAACTAGTAGCTTTTTAAATTGCTGGTTTGCCTGAACTGGTAGCTTCTTTTTTTTACTGCCAGTTCACTGAACCGGTAATTTTTTATCACTAACGTTTTGCCCGAACTGGAGTGAACCAGTAGCATTTCACCCCAGGGACAGGGTATATCTGTCTACCAAGTTCTTGAGTCTGAAGCAGTCATATAAAATACTGGGCCCTATATAGGACCTTTCCCAACTACCCATATTTTAAACCAATGTCAGTGGAGCTGAAATAGCCAGCTACAGTGACCTCTCCTCCTCCCATCTAAGTGAGAGGAGAGGAACATTTTGAAATTCAGGAAACCCTGGACTCAAGGAGGCATAAGGGGAATATGCAGTATCTAGTTGTATGGAAGGGGTTGTTGGAAGACATGTCCATCTGGGTTCAGTTCCAAGTGGAGAGAAAGACACTGGAAACATGGAAGATGTTTGGAAAGTTGGTTTAATGGTGCACAGGACCACATGATTTGAGGTTCTGGGCAATCAAGCACATGGGTGAGAGAGAGAGAGATTTATACTGTCTCTTGGGCCCAGCCTTAGAATTCCTGTTCCTGTGTAAGGAATGTACTCTGATTAGTTGTCAGACTCCCATGGGGCAAGGGTGAAATCCAGCAGGTTCTGACAGGTTCTGGAGAACCGGTAGTGGAAATTTTGAGCAGTTCAGAAAACTGGTAGTGCAAATTTTGAGTACTTCGGAGAATCGGCAATACCATCTCTGGCTGGCCCCAGAGTGGGGAGGGAACGGGGATTTTGCAGTATTCTTCCCCTGGAGTGGGGTGGGAATGGAGATTTTGCAGTATCCTTCCCCTGGAGTGCGGTGGGAATGGAGATTTTGCAGTATCCTTCCCCTGCCACGCCCACCAAACCATGCCCACAGAACCGGTAGTAAAAAAATTTGGATTTCACCACTGCCATGGGTCCATGCAGGGTTAACTTTGTAGGTTGACTTGAGTCCCAGGCTTGGTTGAATCTTACTGGGTGATGCAATGAAGGGGCTTTGGGCAATTCCCATTATGGCTTGATGGCTTTGTCCTGGTTTGGCTCTTGAGTGAGGTCTTTAGACTAATCCTATCACCCTGGAGCTGAAGGTCTTTTGTAGATAAGATGGCCCAGTCTTTTTTCTTGTAGATAGGTTGGCACCAGTCTTTCTGGGGCTATTAATAAAAGTGGGGGGCTGCTTTCCAAGAGCATGTTTCTCCTTTTCTCATCCAGGGAGGTATAATGTTCTGCCTTTTTAATATTTCCTATAATATTTCATTCTTCTAGGAGAGGGATGGGTGCTAACTTCCTATAGGGTATCCCGTAGCAGATGTGGAATGGGTAACGACAAAAGATGTTAAGGCATCTAGAATGTAGGTCCCATGCTAAATACCCAAACCACCCAGATAAGAGTGTGAGTTAGGGGATTATATATTATGTAAAGTTTTCATTCCTAGGCCTATCTTTTGGAGGGTTGGCATGTCAAGGTTGACTCACAAGATGCTTCTTTCTGCTCACAACTTGACAAAGAAGCTGAGGGGGGGATGAGTATGATTGGAATGTGTGGGGAGCTGGGAGGGAGAAAAGGAATTTACGTGAGCCATTTGCAGTCTTAGAAAATCTTGCAAACCCAAGGTCAGACACTGAAGACTTTTGATAGGTGCAGACTGTTTTCCCAAAATAAAATGCTTAACCTGGATTGGTGGACAGTGAACACTGGGTGGCCTGGGGAAGAAAAAAAGAGGGTCTTACTATGTTGCACTTCATGCCACCTTAGAACTGGCTTTGCTTTTTCTGTATCTATATGGATCTGTCAGTAAAGTTATACTCTTGGTAAAATAAAAAAATGTCCCAGGAGTTTCTTTTGTTGTTCCTAACAACAGGACAGTTGACATATGTTTTGTAGGGCTTTAGTTGGTTTATCTGATGATGATGATACTCTTTTCTGATACCTAGATAGAGAGGATTCTATAGCTGAAGGGCTTCATAGAGCCACATGACTGGAAGACGCTTAGTATGAAACCACTGCCATGGCTTTACTCTAGCAGAGTTCTGTTCATAGCCAACAGTGACAAATATAAGCTATTTTCAGAGATCCATTTGAGAACAGGTATATGATCATTATTGGCATATATAGCCAAGGACATCTTCTCCCTCCTTCTCCCTTCCCCCATGGCTGCTACCTTCACTGCTCAGCAGAAAAGTGAGTTGGGAAGCTCTTAAGGCTCTTTCTGACAGCTTTTCTTCAGCTGTCTGCTCTTGGTTTACAGATGTTAGGCAGGAACTGGTGGAGAGAAAGGGTCATAGAGTTCAGGATGAATGAGAATTGCACATTTTTGGGCATGAATTGGGCATGAATTTCCTGTTGTCTGCCTGGATAATGACTTGTCAATAAAGGACTGAAGTGTTTAGATCCAAAATGCTTTTCCCTCCAGAGATTTAAATAACTGTATTTCCTACTAGTCAATATTCCTAAAATTGTGAGGTTTGACCAAAATAGCATTTGGGTCACCTATGCGGTGGAATAGGACCACAGATTCTCATAGCATGAACTGGAACAGGAAGTAGAAGCCTGCCAGTTTCTGGTGAAGGATTAGTAATATTTTCTGGTTTGTATCAACATCCCAAATATAAATAGAAGAACCTTTATTGCAACAGAAGATTATTTTTAAAAAAAATCTACTGCCAAAACAAGCAGATTTTTAAAAACTTTCTAGGAAAGGTTAGAATCATTCCAAATAAGTATAGTAATTGAGCAAAAACTTGGAGGTTGTTTAATAGATATGTAGCAAGAGCTTAGCTGGCCAAAGAACCGAGGTGGCACAGTGGCTAGAGTGCAGTACTGCAGGCTACTTCAGCTGACTGCTAGCTGCAGTTCAGCAGATCGAATCTCACTGGCTCAAGGTT
>JANHFM010003529.1:33636-47373 GCA_032468115.1 Grayia smithii | reverse complement strand
AAACTAAACTAAACTAAACTAAACTAAACTAAACTAAACTAAACTAAACTAAACTAAACTAAACTAAACTAAACTACGAGGTTTGTAATTGGGAGTGGGGTGTGTATGTGTGGGGGAACCTGAGGGCCAGTATCCATAGCATCCAAGATCTAGCTCTCAATAAGCAGCGTCATCAAGTATAGAAAAATATGATTCTAGCAAAATAAACTTGACACGCAGCAGTAAAATAAAATCACACAATTTCTTGTCTATATAATCTTTTACCTCACCAGGAGCCCTTTGTTAAAAATTCTTTCTTTTAGTGAAGACTGAATTGTTGTTTTTCTCTTCATCAGCCATCCACAGAGCCAAGGATCAAATTTCACCTGTTTTCTTTCTAAACACCTCTATTCCTCCTGCCTGCCATAACTGACAACACTTTGACGAGATGGTGAGTCTGTACAGTCACTCCCTGAAAACTCTGAACTGAGCTTTCAGAAGAAGTTAATAGCCTGTGTGTGTATTTTTTATTTTTGTTTGATTTATAACCCAGAAGTAAAGGCGGTTTATGTAGACAATTTTATTTATTTACTATTCCATTTTTACACCACCGTAATCTGAGAGTCTTTGAGTCTCAGTGAAGTAAAATACTTTAGAAAGTATTACTTCACAGAAAGAGTAGTGAAAGCTTGGAATCAACTCGTGGGCCAATTGTCAGTAACTGAGTTTAAACATGCTTGGGATAAACATGTGTCCGTTATCTAACAAAAATTAAAAAATAAAATAAACAAATAATTAAAATAACAAACAAATATATAAATAAAAAGAAAACAAAAAAAAATTCAAAGGGCAGACTTGATGGACTACTAAAGCTTCCGCCATCAGAGTTCTATGTTTCTAAGGTAAGGATGCATAATATTTTTCAACCTAAAACATCCCTGGCATACAGTATCAAAATGTCCATGACAAAATACTTGAGGACCATCTCATACTACTGGGATTGGCCTGCCCTACCTGTGCTGGCAGAGGAGGCACGCATGGGCCCCAGGAGAAAAGCCTTCTCTGCCATTGTTCCTACCCTTTGGAACATCTTGCCCCCTAATGTAGGATTGGCTCCCACCTCCCTGACCTTCCACAAGAGCTTAAAGACCTGACTCTGCCAGTTGGATTGGGACTCCAACGGAGGGGTTACATATTGGGTGAGAGTAATAACTGACCCCACCTTTCCCCCTGCTCATTCCCCATCTTTTAGCTAGGGCTATGTATTTGTATTATGTAGTTCTGTATTTGTATAGTATTTTGTTTATATAGTTTTATCTTTTTACTATTGTAAGCTTCCCAGAGTTACCCTATAGTAAGATGGGCAGCCAATAAATTTAGTGAATGAATGAATGAATACATAAATAAATAAATAAATAAATAAATAACAAAACCATATATACACATCAAAATACTTGGAACAACTTTCAGAAACTACCATATAATGGTGCCATATGGATTAGGCTAAACTAAAAGCATACCAACAGGGTGTTGTTGTTGTTGTTTTAGTTGGGTGGACTTAACAAATCCCAAACAAACTAATAAATAAATACAGAAGAGCTCTCTCTTCATTATCTTGCAAAATGTAATCATTGTCAGGATAAGTTTTATCTCATGGTGAGGACCATTCCATAGTGAAGGAGATGTGACAAAGAAGAATGTCTTCCTACACTCAGCATGCTACAATTTTCCTCAGTGCCCAGGGTGGATCATCTGGGTTTCTGGAGAGGCTGTTCTTTTGGACAGGCACTGCCACAGAGAAGGTACAAGTCATGAGTCCAATAAAATGTTTGGTTTGTGCATGCCTGTCAGGTGCTAATAACCAGGAGCATTCATTGAGTTCAAAGCTTAGAGTAATTTATTGTTGCTACCTGGGCATAAGAATCTAGTTAACTAATGGTCAGTGCTAATTTGATAAGGGTCAATGCAACTCACGGGGAGGGGGGGATTGGACTTGGGTCTTTTGTGGCAACACAAAGACTCTAAACTAATGGCATGTTTAGCTCCACCATCCAGCTTGGCTTGCTCTTCTCCTACAATATCTTCCCTGCTAAACCTGGTGGGTGAATATAAACAATAGGAGATAGACAGTCCTGCAATTCATTTGGGCCTATGCTATGTGGGGTTTTATAAATGATAATGATAATCACTACCTTCAGTTGGTGCCAGTGAAGCTGATGGAGCAGTGGAGTTGTATGGACATAATAGGGAACACCAAAAACTTCCTGTGCTGTTGCATTCAGGACCAGCTGAAGCTTCTAAATGTTCTTTAAGGGCAGTCCTAGGTAGAGAGCATTACCATAATCCAAAAGGGAGTTGATTAAGGAATGAGTCACTGTGAGCAGGGCCCCCTATTCCAGGAATGGGCACAACTAGTGCACAAAATAAACTTAAGCAAAAGCTCCCCCTAGCTGCTCTTGAGGGGAAAAAAGCAGTGAGTTCAGGAGGATTTCCAAATTGCATACAACTCTGACTGGGAAGTACAATTGCATCTTGCCACAGTTGAGTTGAAGCCGGTTTTACCCCATTCAAATCCCCATAGCCTCTAGGCACTGACCTTGGCAGAATAACCAGTTGGCCCAAGATGAAAGGAAGGTTGGAGACTTCATGAAAATTATCTCACAAATCTGAGTGACTTTGTTGGCAAATGCTGCTGAAATTGAACACAGAAGCTAGGGTGGGACTTGTTGACAGTTATTCCCCAAGAGGAACTTTGCAAAACTGAGAATCTGGGAAGAGAAGTGAAAAAGTAGAGATGTTTCCTCATTATTATCACCATGGTGTAGGCCTGAACAGACCTGTGGTTAGTCAGTTACATCTTTTGTCTTCCTCCACTGACACAGGACTCCTCTTCTGCTTCAGATCCGCACAGCTCTTTGATGAAACAGAGATCCAAGTGCCTCACCCAGAAGAAACAGACTGCTTGAGCACAATCTCATCAAGGGTCCTGGAAGTCTCTTCTCACAGGGTTTCAGTAGAAATGCCTTCCAAATCACAGGAAAACTTCCCAGTTGCTACACAGAAACCATCTGGTTCTATAAAGAACCTGAAGTGGGCCATCAGTATCAAACTGTTGGTGCTTTTGGCACAGCAGAAGGTCATTCGTCTTACCCAGACCTAGTAATGATGTATTCACAGCAAAGAAGGGGTAGCAGTCTCCTCTTGCTCTGCTCTGCAAGGCAAACAAGAACTAACTTGTGTCTGCCTGTATAGCCTGGACCCAAGATTATGCAAGACAAGCCCATGGTTGCTTTGGTGGTCATGAATGAATCATGTAAGATAATTCCATTTAAGAAAATAGAGTGCCTAGTCCAAGTTCCTGTAAAGAACAAAATGATTTGATTTTGTAAATGAATAGATGGAACCCAGTTCTGCATCCTTTCTCTGAGTCATATTTTTTCCCTAAATATGGGTTCTCCCTGCCCCCCAAGTGTTTGACAAAATGTTTCCTGTAAAATTGGAAATCACCTATCCAGGGAGGAAAATTATCATGGTGAGATAGTTGTAGAACTATGCGGTTTCATACTTTATAAGATTTGATATGACTATCTAACAAATGGTTTTTTTAAATATCCATACTGAAATGTTCAGACAGTCTGCAAACCTTTGAGTATATTTCTAGGTACATGTACTTGGTATGCTTTATTAACCAGAGTGGGATTTCTTTCTGAGTAAACCTGCATGGGATTGAATAGCATACCTCACTGCTTTCAAAATTTATGAAAGGGCTTAATCCTGCCACTGAAATTCATGAAACTGATTTACTCCTAAATTCTGAGCTTCTTGAAAGGCAGATTTATACATTTATATCATTCAATTTTTAGAAATACTTGATTTCTTCAGGAATTCTTCTTGAACACCAAGTCTCATGCTAATTCTCTTGTGACCAATGTTACCCTTTTTACAAAGTGAATGGTAGCATTCACAAGGGTGCTATTCAACAGGAATTCAACACGTCCCATCTTTGTGTGTTTGATAGCTCATATGAGGTGGTGGTGGTGAGGGAGTAATGTTGCTATTTCCAGAGGAAAGGACGCACCAAGTGGATGGCAAAATGGCTATCTGGCTGCAACCCAGAACTTCATCCCTAAATTACCTTATTAGTAATTAGTAGCAAATTACCAACGAAGCAAGTGATAAATGCCTCTTCTTCCTCCTCCTACACTTTTGCTGGTCCTGCTGGTCTTCCACCCATTCTAAAGTGATAGTAAAAGGAAATCTGTGTTAGACTATGTTGGCAAAACTCCAAGAGTCTGGTAGCATCTTTTCCAGCTAACACATTTTACTAAAAAGCATAAACTTTCATGAGCTGCATCTTTTTTCATCATGTGTATGAAGTGGCTAGACTAATGTAGGATTTAAATTGGGGTGAGGTGGGGGAGAAAGGGAGGACAAGATAGGCTGATTATGCAGATGCAGGTTGCATGGGAGGTGGATTACAAATACCTTATCAATTAACAATTGCAATGTGTTAAAAGCCTATTGTTTGCTGAGACTGTGTGAGATTGCAGAAAACTTTTGATGTATGTGAGTTCAACAATTTTACTCTCAACAGTGGAGTTAAAGCCCTGTTTTCCCAAAACAGTTCTTTTGAGATCTGCTATGGAATGTTGTGGGAGGTTGAAATGTAGTACTTTGCCTTTGCTTTGAGTCCTGATATCAAACTTGTATGCATTATTTCTTTATTACTTCTTTTTCACAATATTTGTCCTATCTACAATCCAGAGGGACATTGGTACCCAGTGATGACATTATCACATTGAAGAAAGAACATATGAAAGTACCTCAAATCTTGTGCATACTTGTTGAGGCCTGTGGTGGTATAGTTGGTGTAGATAGACTTATTCTACAGATACTGCAGGTCTCTATTGGTTGATGGTAGAGTGGAAGTTATTGAAATCTTGATGGTACTAAACGACAGACTTATTTGCAGGGGTCCAGATGACAAAAGTGTTATAAATGAATCCCAAATGAAAGGAGGGGCTTCAGGGGATCAGAGTTAAGAAAGAGTTCTAGATTAGCTTTGAAGATTCTGGCATATGTAGAAGTCATGCATGTGCGTGGGACTCTACCACTGGTTGTCAAGTACACATTATTACTAATGGTGAAGTAATTAAGGGTAAATACAAAATCACACAATCCAGTGGCATACTTTGCTGGTTTGGCATCAGTAATGAAGTTCTCAGTGGCTTGGAGTTCATGTATGTGTGGAATGTTGGTAGATAATGTCTCCATGATAGCTAAAATGGTGTTCTTATAGAGATTGCCCATAGAGTTTGGCTTTCTTAGGTAGATTATGCTTTCTCTTATGTAGCACCTAGCAATAGCACTTATATACCACTTCACAGTGCTTTACAGCACATTGCCCCCCAACAATTTGGGTCTTCATTTTACCAATCTCGGAAGGATGAGTCAACTTTGAGCTGGTCAGAATCAAACTCCTGGCAGTGAGCAGTGAGTTAGCCTGCAATATTGCATTCTAACCACTACGCCACCGCAGCTCATGTAGCTAAGAATGCTGGTGGTATACTGTCTGAATATAGAATCCATGAAAACTGATTCCATTTGTGATAGTTCTAATGTTTGAAAAAAATGGAATGACTTGGGTTGTCTAGTTTGCTTTATTTTGGGAAGTACCTGTAAATAGAAGAGGTCTAGTTGTGGATTCTGTTTCCATGTAGATATGATCTGTATGTCTTTACAAGATTCTTCCATCAGATTCTGTAGTAGTCTCTGACATATTGTAGTGAAATCTGAGGGGTGAAGTTGGCAGAGTGCAGTGTTGGAGAGTTGCTCCCCGAGGTAACTCACCTTATAAATATTTTTTAAAAAGTTTTTAAATAATATTTATATAAATATAAATAAGGTGAGTTACCTCAGGGAAGCTAAGGAGCAACTCTCCAATACTGCACTCTGCCCTGTTTGTCAGCTAGTTTGGTTATGATGTTATTGTTATTCCCAAGGCCTCTGATGGTATCTTGTTCTGCTCTACTGAGCTTGTTGTGTGCAGATTTTTAAAAAACTGATGATTGTGGCTTTATTGTGTTGGCAAAAACATTCAATGTTAAAATCCAATTCACCATTTCACATATTTGGGGGCATCTATGCATTTTTAAAATGTATTTGGTGGAATTTCAAATTTGGTGCAATCTGGACTTATACACTGTTCCAGGAAGTGCTGGGGTGAATGGGACTCCAAGTGTTTTATAAATCAGGTGAAAGGAGCAGAACATAGAATAAGAGAGTTGGAAGGGACCTTGGAGGTCATCTAGCCCAACTCTCTGCACTAGCAGGAGAGTCTATACCATTTCAGACAAAGTGACTGTTTAGCCTCTTCTTGAAAGCTTCTAGTGATGGGGTACCCACAACTTCTGAAGGTAAGGTTGATTAGTTAGGAAATTTCTCCTTAGTTCTAGGCTGCTTGATTACCGTAGTTCTTGATTAGTTTCCATCCATTGGTTCTTGCCTTGCCTTGGAAAATAGTTGCCCTATAGAAGTAGGCCCTGAAGAAGTATTTTATCCAGTTTTGTCAGTCTCAGAAATGTAGCTGTCTCAACACATTTACTTTGTAGAATTGGAAACAATGGGAAGAGGTTCTTAGGATTATTTATTACCCTTTCTCTTTTATAAACAGTGTGATTAAAATGCTGCATGGGAACCTGTATCTTCCTTATCATCCTTAGTGTGCACGGCTGAACTTTTAGCCTCAGATGGAGCTCAGATGAACAAGATAAAGTTAATTGGGCACCGATAAGTAATAAGGAGACTTTGTTTGTTTCAGCCAGATACACTTTGGCAGGCAGGAGGGGAAGATAATGAAGCTGCTCCTTTGTCATTTTTCACTCTGCTTTTCAGCAGTGTGAAAAGGGATATTGCAGACTGACAAACAATATTCTTCTAATCTGAGAATGTGTGCATAACCCATGGCCCTGAGCACTCTTTACAGCTTCTTTATTTTCTGCACATAACTTCATGCTTTCCCACTGCTTCTAATGTTCCTGAAATGGTTTATATCATCATGAAAATATAATTTCCTTTATGGGTTAAACATGAACCTTTCTCACAGTCCATCAGGGTTAAAATTCCCAATGAGGCAGGGGATGAAGTTAGTGTTTGCTCTGGCTGGGGCTGTTTTTGAAAGCAATAATTACCTTTGCAAGTTATCTTTACATTTTTACTCTACCTTGGAGCCATTTGTACTGCTTCTGAGTTTACAGTTCACTGTACAGATACTCATGTGTGGTGTTCAATAGGTTGATGGAAAAGAAGGGCATAAATGTTTAAAAATAATATTTACAGTACTATTTAGTAGTATTTTAGCTGCCATTCGAAACCGTCTTGTCTGAAAATCAGCTTTCTTGAAGCCACTGGTGATCATTACAATAATATTTACTCAGTGGAGATGCACACTAAGGAGATTATCTAAAGTAACCAGTGCTTCCCAGATATATACTCCAGTTCCCATAATCCACTAGTCAGCAAGATTCTAGGAGCTGGAATCCAATCTACAGATTGGAGAAGTGTAGTTTTAAGATTACTTTTTGTGGCAAAGCTAGATCTAAGAATTAAAAATTTCACAGTTCTGTCTCTTATATAAAATTCTATATATAATGTACTCAGGATCTGTTGTCCAAAGGTACTTGCTATATTGTAGCCTTAAACACACAGCACTAGCTCCTTCATGCTCCTTAGATATGTTTATTACCTGTTATTAACTCAATAGGGAACATCATCTGGGGCATAAGATCCAAACAATTAAAATACCCACTTTTTCAACTGGAGAGATGAATTTATCAAGGGAGTGATTTAGCTGACTGCAGTGAATTCCATTTCAAGAGGTCTAGAAACTAACAAATGAAAGGAAAGTTAGAAGACTTGTACACCCAGGTAATGAGTAGAGACAACCAAAGCCTGGAAAAGACAATGCACAAAAGAATGGCTTTTGCCTCTCAGGTGTATTTTTTTAAGAAGAGGAGATTTTGACTTCCTATTTTAATGTTTGTATTGTTACCTTTATAAATGCAACATCTTTCTGTTATCTTATATTTTATACCATCTGTTTATGACATTATTAACTATATGATATTCAGGTAGTCCTCAGCTTATGACCACAAATGAGCCCAAAATTTCTGCTAAGTGAGACGTTGAAGTGAATTCTGCCCCATTTTACAATGTTTCTTGCCACAGTTGTAAAGTGAATCCCTGCAGTTGTTAAGTTACTAACACGGTTGTTAAGTGAATCTGGCTTCCTCATTGACTTTCCTTGTCAGAAGGTGACAGAAAGTGAGCACATGGCCCCAAGACACTGCAGCCATCATAAATATGAGTCAATTGCCAAGCATCTGAATTTTGATCACGTGACCTTGGGGATGCTGTAATGGTTGTAAGAGTGAAAACGGCCATAAGTCACTTTTTTTAGTGCCACTGTAACTTTGAACGATCACTAAATGAACTGTTGAAAGTCAAGCAATAGCTGTAGAAAACTACACACACACACACACACACACACACACACACACACACACACAGAGTCTATACCAGGGGTGTCAAACCTGATTGCATCATGGGCCATATCGAAATGCGTCAGGATTTTTTTTTTTTTGCCTTTGCTGAGCTGGGGTGGGTGTGGCCTACATGCGCCGTATCCGGTCCATGGGCCGCCAGGTTGTCAGGCCTGGTCTATACTGATACACATACACATACTATGTGAGAGAGATGGCAGTTTAGAAATAGGATAAATGAGTAAATGAATAAATAAATAAGTGAATAAATAAATAATAAATAAAATAAAATAAAAATAAAATGATACAAAGAACCAAAAAATATATTCTAGAAAATTGGGAGACCACATAAAGCAGTTCTGAAGCTACATAAGGGTTACAGGAAAGAAATGAGAAAGGACATTCCCATGACATTGGAATCTATCCTTGTGTAATTTAAAATTAAGACAATGACAAAGTAACAACAAACTAAGAAAAGATATAGTGACAGGCAAATTGGACAAGCCAACATTTCTGACCTCCATTCTTTAAGACTATCATTCGAATATTTTAAATATTTTTCTGGAGAATATAGTTTTCTTAATTTTCTTAATTTGCAAAAATAATTTTCACACACATTATGATTAAACACCCACTCTGGCATAGCATCTGAGCTCCCGTAATTGTCACAGCAGGACTGTGAAGGAAAAGGCTGAGCGATTGTGCAATGCTGAGACCAAAGTCGCAATGAATATCAGCCTTATAAAGGTGAGAACAATTAAGCTAATGGTTAAGGTAACACATAGGAGTAAACTAAGAGAAAACAGAAAGAAGAATATAATTTATAGCTTTCTTCCCCAGCCTGGTGCCCTCCACATGTGTTGAAGTTGTAACTCTCCACACATCTGGAGGGTAATAAATAGGAAAAGAGAGATTTATTATATTGCACTACATTATTAATCTGTTATGCTGGTCACAGTATTATCTTTATGGCAAATCTTTTATCAATTACTTTTACATGCTGTAATTGTTGATTGGAATTAAATTTTCTATAAAGTTCCTATAGTTTTTTCCTTGCCAAGTTATATTAAATGGTAGTACTGGGAAACAAATCTTTCTGGGCCATGGGACATGCAACAGTTTCAGGATGTTAAGAACATATGCAATTGTCAAGTTGGCACTGTAATTAGATGGCCGTCATCATATTGTGGCACTTGCTACAATTTTATTATACCCATAACTGTTTATTGCTACTGTTGGAACCTGAACAAGTGATTACCTTCTGTTTGGTTATTGAAGAGGATCTGTTTTGATGATATTTTGGATGGAATCTAAGAAATTTCCGTCATTGTCTCTCCCTGCACACCAATGGCAGATGCAGAATGTGAGACTGTGCTGAAGGTAAAGATGAAACAGGCACAAAAGCAAAGCCAGGAATTTTGTCTAAAAGATCCCTTTAGGGAGGTAGTTAAGAGGGAAACAAATTGTTCAGAAAGAAAGGAAAAAAATGTCACCCAAACTAGATAAAGGAAGTTGGGTATAGAACACCATAGAAAAGCATCAATATTAACTAAACATTTATTAAATATCATATGATTGCATATGCCTCTGCTATAAAGAAGGGACAATTAGTTAAAAGTTTTCAGAGAAAAAAAACCTGCCTAGAGATTTTAACTTTTCATGCTGAATGATGCAGATAATTCCTTGCTGATACATTTTTACTCTCTATTAAATATGCATTTAATAACATGTATACAGCAGAAAAAGAATATTGTTTACACAGTACCAATAAATGAGATCGAAAAAAGGGACAGAATTATAAGCTTTTATAAAAAGTATTTAGTTTTAAGTATTTTAAAATATAAAGCCAAATCTTTTCTTTCTAATATAGGTGGGACAGTGAATACAGATTCTATTTCTTTGAGTTCATCTTGAAAATTGTTGTTCAGTCCCACTGATATTCTAGCAAGTATCTTTCTTGCCATTCAAGTTACCTACTGTTGGGTTGTTTGATCTTTGTGTCATTGCCATGCACGAAGCTCCACCATACAGTAGTTAGAGGTTTTAATTTGGAGTGCTCTATTTCTATAAAACATTGGAACTAATATGTGAAATTGTTTTTCTTAATCTTAAATGGAGATTTATACAACAGAAAATTATCTTTCACTTATTTTAGATACTTCAGGGAATGTTTAATGAAGGTTGGAAGCAAATGTCATGTGGCTAAAAATAAGGTGACCAATCACCCTCCTTTAAGGAGGACAGTCCTTCTTTTGTAAGTTCTGCCTTCTCTTGAAAAGTGTCCTCCTATATGTCCTCCTTTTCAATATTTGAAGACTAATCTGTAAATCTCCGTATTCGATTGATGCTGATCCGATCCGTTGCGTGTGATGTGACATATTTGTATTTGACATGACAATTCATCAAGGCTTGGTACAGTGTGGTGAGACGCGATTATGAGAGGCATGTGCTCCGCACATGAGAATTGTTTTGAGAGAGTGCGCCATGCAGAAGAGTGTGCCGTGCACAAGTGGCTTTGTTTACTTCTTACTGAAACACAACATGGCACACACCAGTGGTGGGTTGCTCCTGGTTTGGGCCGGCTCGCGCAAATAGGTAACGGTGATGCTGTGACGTCACCGAACCGGTTCTATGTGACTGGGAGCTGGTCCCACCTGCGTGCCCACACTTACTGATGTCTGCGTGGAGCGTGCAAAGTGCACTCGCGCGCATGCACAGATTGCTTTTTTTGAGGTTTTTTGTCATGCGGGAGTGCCCATTCGGTGTGTGCGCGCAAAGTGCACATACGCACCAAACGCGCACTCCGCATGCTCCGATCACGCGTGAAGCGCGTGCACCCTTAGAACCAGTAGTAAAGGTAAGTAGAACCCACCCCTGGCACACACACACACATTAGACTCACTTCTTTCTCAGTGAATATTCAGTCATACATAGGTGAGCACAATAATTCACATTTTATTAATTCATTATCTATTTAATAATTTCCAAATATGTATAATTTTATTTACAAGTTTATTCGCTTATGTTATTATTTCAATTTCTTTTATTTACGATTTTTTTTCTTCAATTTATTTGTGTCTTCCTTCTCATTGTAAAAAAGTTGGTCACCATACAATCATTCACTTGCAAAACAAATTGCCTCAAATCTTCACATGAACACCAGTATCTCATATATATAGAAGGCAAAAAGCATGGGATACACATGTCAAAAAAGACAAGACAGCGGTCAAAATCATAAGAATCGTGGTGGCGCAGTGCTTAGAATGTAGTACTGCAGGCTACTTCTGCTGATTGCTAGCTGCCATCAGTTCGGCAGTTCGAGTCTCACTGGCTCAAGGTTGACTCAGCCTTCCACCCTTCTGAGGCCAATGAAATGAGGACCCTGATTGTTGGGGGCAATATGCTGACTCTGTAAACCGCTTAGAGAGGTTCTGTGAAGCTCTGTGAAGTGATATATAAGTCTAAGTATTGCTATTGCTATTTGATCATATGGTTGGGACCATCTTTCCCTCTTCTTCCTTATGATGATTTATTAAATGTATTAATGGTTGCCCAGTCCAGTAAGATCCTCACTTTTTGGATCCCTCCCCATAAAATGATTTTGAGGTGAAGGGGAAGCCAAGAAAACTACTTTACGGAATATGGCAATATGGTTGGTCCTTGCCTTACAACCACTTGTTTAATGACTGTTCAAAGTTACAACGGTATTGAAAAGAGGTGACTTATGACGAGTTTTCACAGTTACAAGCATTGCAGCATCCTCACAATCATGTGATCAAAATGTGGGTGCGTGGCAACGGGCATCAGGAGTGGAATGCTACTGGCTCTTACCAGTTTGCGGAAGCCGGTAGCGCCGGTGGTAGACAGTTTGGAGAGCTGGTAGCAGCATCTCCACCCCCACAAACCAGGACGTTGTCATGTCCCGGTATGACCATCTGTGCATGTGAAGAAGACTTTGTGCATGCACAGATGACGGTGTGTGTGCTGATGACGTGCATAGGTGAGCGAAGCGGGCGTGCACGCATAGCATGTGCACGTCAGTAAGACAGTGGCGAGGGTTAATACATTTAACTCTGAACGGGCATGTATTTATGATGGTTGCAGCATCCCAGAGTCATGTGATCACCATTTCCCAGCTGGCTGACAAACAAAGTCATTGTGGGAAGCCAGATTTGCTTAATGACTGCATGATTCACTTAACAACTGCAATGATTTGCTTAACAACAGTGGCAAGATGGACTGCAAAAGCACAATGCATTTAACAACTGCCTTGCTCCATTGTGGTCATAAATCGAGAACACTCTGAATATGGATACAATTCCTTTGGTGCAAGGAATAATAATGTATGCCATTTTTTTATATAGTCCTGTTCAGCTTAGAACAGGGATCTCCAACCTTGGCAACTTTAAGCCTAGTGGACTTCAACTCCCAGAATTCCCCAGTTAGCTTTGCTGGCTGGGGAATTCTCGAAGTCCTCCAGGCTTAAAGTTGTCAAAGTTGGAGAATTGTCTTAGAAGAATGGGTTTTTTATTTTTAAATGAAGGAAGTGATAAAAGTTCTTTATTCAGACAATGGAAAAGTCCTTAAATTGTTTTTTTTGTGTTTTTTGTTTTGTTTTGTTTTTTGTCAAAACCAGCTATTCCTTTTCCGGCTAATTCCTCCCCTCTTTTGGAACCAGTAAATATCAGAAAAGAAAAAGGAAGAGATTTTCACATTCTTTTCAAACTGCTGTCATCACTTCATTTTTTATTCATTTATGCTGATTTATGCACAATTGACCAGAAGAAGAAATGGGTGTGCCACATCTAAATTCTAAACTCTAT
Organism: Grayia smithii; assembly: GCA_032468115.1. Taxonomy (NCBI): domain Eukaryota; kingdom Metazoa; phylum Chordata; class Lepidosauria; order Squamata; family Grayiidae; genus Grayia; species Grayia smithii. The sequence continues at coordinate 34,031 of JANHFM010003529.1, read as the reverse complement.
TTGAGTTTTTGTTTATAAGAGATTTTGAAATACGAGACCTTGTCTGAATAGTGACAAAATAAGAATAGATTTTTTTTCAAAATTCCTAGCAATTTGTCATCCTGATTAATGAATCTTGTCATACCAATTGCCTTTGCATATTAGTGAACAGTGATTTGGTTTTAATTATTCTTTCAAAGTGATATGATTGATTATATTGATATAAAAATCATCTCTGTGTTTTAATACCTAACATCTAACAAAATGAAATTCAGAGAAAAGTAAGGTTTTAAACTTTGGCAAGAAAAACCAAATGCACAGGTATAGAATAGGTGGTACTTTTTTAATTATTATTATTTCTATTTATATCCCGCCCTTCTCCGGAGACTCAGGGCGGCTTACAGTTTCGAGCACAA
>JANHFM010003529.1:0-29489 GCA_032468115.1 Grayia smithii | reverse complement strand
CTTTCCTTTCCTTTCCTTTCCTTTCCTTTCCTTTCCTTTCCTTTCCTTTCCTTTCCTTTCCTTTCCTTTCCTTTCTCATTTGAAGAGGATAAATACAGTAAGCGAATTTCTATAACAGAACCTGACTAAAGGAAAATATCAGCCTTTTAAGGACCTTACTGTCTTCTATTAGTTTGTCCTCATCTGTCTCAGAACTCTTGAATATCTTTTCTCTTCAGGAGTAGGAGTAGGAGGAGGAGGAGGAGGAGGAGGAGGAGGAGGAGGAGGAGGAAGCAAAAGGAAACAGGAAGTTCTTGAAGAAACTGGTGCTAATCAGGCCAGGTTTTGGGGTGTGTGCTTAGTGATATCTCACAGGCTTTGTCTCCTCCTCCTGCCTGAAGTCACCATTGCTTTTTGTTATTCTGCCAGAGAGGATACACATCAGTTAGCATCTTTGTTCACTCTTTGTTCACTCTGAGTCCTAATAATGACCCTCCTTCATAATATTTGATCATATACATCTTTTAATGAGGCCAACCATATTTGAAAGTTTTTAAAAAGTAACTGTTCTGAAAGACTTATATTGACTTTTTGATGAAAGAAAAAATATAATGATTTATGGATTTGAAGATAGAAAAAGATATGGACTAAGTGAAGAGTGGAAGGGATTTTTATAAAATTTAAGAGGAAGGAGGGTTATAATTATAATTATCTATTGAGAAGATTTAAAGTCATATTTCATTAGTTTCTTTTCTTGTACTTTTTTCTTCCTTTTTTCTTCCTTTTCCTTTATATTTGACTTTTTCTGTATGTAAAATTCTAAATAAATATCAATTAAAAAGGGATTTGAAAAGTAAAAAAAATATGGGAAGAGAGCTTGAGATCCAAATTTTAATCAGCTTAGAGCTAGTGTAGAGGTTAAGGCATCAGACTAGAAACTGGGAGATTGTAAATTCTAGTTTTAGCTTAGGCTGGGTGACCTTAGGCTAGTCCCAGCTCTAGAAAGGAGGCAATGGCAAACCACTTCTGAAAAACTTTGCCAAGAAAACTGCAAGCACTTGTCCAGGCAGTTTCTGAGAACCAGGCATGATTGAACGGAAGGGGGAAAAATGATGGTATATACAGTTCTTTCAAAATCTGTTTTGGAACATTGTCAAAAATTAACTATATCAAGAATTTGTAAAGAGAGGTGTACTCCCTTAAAACTGCATTAAGCTAATCAAAGTCTTTTTACATTGTGTTGTGGTATATGTGTGATCAAATTAGCACAAATTACTATCTCTGATTGCAGTGCTCATTCCATTACTGTACTTTGAAAGTTTTTGAGGAAATCGCAAGACAGACTCTTAATAAAATGTAGCTTTATTGTTCATTTCCTCCAGGGTATATTAAATTATGCAGCATAAGAGATTAATCTCTCTCTGGTAGTTTTCTGCTAGAAGTCACAGTAGCAAAGCAGTTGAAAAATACAGTACATGTTTTCTGAGTATGTTTTGGTACACTGCATACACCTCTTAGCTGTAGGCAACCTGTAAGGCAATCACTAGAGTAGAGATCCTAGCTTGCTTAGAATAGAGCAAGCATGCTTGGGATAAAACTGGACTTTGATGATGCTTCCAGCATAATGATAGTGTTCTTATATTTAGTAGGGGATAGTACAAGTAGCATAGGGGTGGCTAAAGCTGGAAACCCTAAACTACATGTTCTCTATCTTACTAAAAATTATTATATGAAAATCTCCAGTGACCAAAACCATTCTTGGCAAAATAAGTCCATATCTATTGTCCCATCTAGTGTCAGTTATGGCATATGGATGACTGCAACTTGGAATGTAAGAGGAGTAAGTGGTAAAGTGCATGCATGAATGAAAGAAAATTAAAGAAAGTAAACTAGATACATTGTGTGCCTGTGACAGGTTCATTATATCTTTCTGATATATTGAAAGTTTCTATCGTTATTAACAGAGAGCTGCACTGAATCTCTTGTTTAAAGAACCGCATGCTTTCATTTGTTATTTAGTTGTTGTTCATTGCACATATAGATCTCATTTTTCATATTGACTTATATTTCCCCTCCCATTTAATTACATGAACTATTTAGGATGCTACAATGGTAAATTTCATGGCAATCACATGAATGAAAAAAAAATAGATATCCTTCCTTAAAACTAACTGAAAGTGAAGGCTGCAATAGAACTGAGTTTGATCAGATCCTATGGGGTGGAGTTGACAAATACATGCAGAGATTTGAAAGTGTAGGTTTAAATATGAAAGATAGGACTAACCTATATGTCAGAAAGCATAAGTTGACTATACCTAAGCTATTATGGATGCATATGAAAGTAGGACTACCTAAGCCGGTGGTAGTTGCATGTTAATGTTTTTAATGGAAAAAATAGGAATAAATTTTGGGAAAAACTGCAACGTTAAATGAATTCAGTCTACAGGAAAACTTATTCTGCTAGGTGACATGGGTAGGAAGAAGATGGAAGAGTAGAGAAAGAATTATTGACTACTGAAGATACCAGAATGAATGAGAAAAGTGGTGTATGATGGAAACAAAGCATTAAAAATAAATGGAATGCTTAGCAAACGATTCAATATTGATCAGGGAATAAAATAAGGATGTGTAATATCCCATTGGTTGTTTAATGTATTTATGTATAAATACATAAGGAATGCTTGTGGTTATGTTAGAAGTATTGTGTTTGGAGATGTGCAAATGAAGCTATGGTTGAAAACTAAATTTTTTATAGCATATGTTATATTCTATGATGCATCAAAGAATATCAGTATGAAAATTAATGTATCAGAGACCATGATAATTATGTTTGACCAGAGAAATGGAATTAATAATTGCAACTTATATGCATGATGATAGATTAGAGCAAGTGGAAGAATTTAGGTTGATCAGCAGAATGTTTATTAAAGTTGGGAAAATGTGTGATAGTGGACAGTATCTGTTACAAGGAATATATATCAGTCAAAAGAAGTGTTAATGGATGTGTGTAAGAATGAGCTTCTGCTCACTTTGTTATAGGGAAGTGAGAGTTGGATATTTCAGGAGAAATATAAACACAAATTGAATGCAGAAGGAATGGGTTATTTAAGACGTGTCTGTGGTAAAACAAGAATAGGACCAACAATGAATGGGTGCTGAATGAATGTGGTTTGTACACAAAGGCGAGCATCCAAGATGAAAGAAGTACATTAATGTGGTTTGGTCCTATAGAGAGAATGAATGAGGATCAAATTGCAAACAAAGTTATGAAGGAAGAGAGAATGGGTTGAAAGGAGGGGGAAGAACAAGAAAGTCATGGTTGGATAGAGTTGATGAGACCTTCAAAAAGAGAGAGGTGAGAACTTTGAAGAACAAAGAACAAAGAACAAAGAAGGGAGTATGGATGTGTTGGAAGGAAAGTTAGTGTGCAAGGACAGAATTTTTTTTTCCTATGTCATGTCCTTAATTTCTTTGCCCTACTATTTATTACTCAATGTGTCTGCACTGATAATGTTACTTACTCCAAAAGTATAATAGGGATGTATTTAATAGAAAATAGGAGTGGCTGAAAATTAACACAGCAACAAAGAACTTTGAAGACTCTTTTAAATAGGGATTGCCCTATTTATACCTGGCCTAAATGTCACTAACAGTAGTTCCTATTAGATTGTAACTTTCTATACATATGCCTTGTTGAACACAAATAACGAATATGGATTTTAAACATTTTATATCACTACATAAGATTATATACTGGACTATGAAGGTTTTTTTTTTTAAAAAATTGTCTGTTGTTTGCTGATAGTAGATTGGCTGGTTCTTGTTAATGTTTGGTGTGTCATAGATCAGTGTATGTTTTAATAAAGCTTTTTTCTCTCCAAAAGACTAATAAAACTGGATCAGACAGGAGCCCAAGTGTTCAATTTCCCTGGCTTCAAATGACCTTCATAAAATAGGTTGATGGAACATAAAATGGAACACGTAAGTCACTATAATCATTCTATCTTGTAACACCAGATGACGAGATATGCAATTGTTAAACTGAAGAAGCCTGGAAGATGATCTTGAGTTTATAGCTTACCCGGACACCAAAAGCTGATTTGGCCATAGCTGGCATAAGTGTGTTGACTTTTTTCTTTCACTATCGGTTTCATGAAGACATTGCTCATTTTAATTAAAAACAATATTTATAGATTATAGAAACTGGATCATTATGTGCATGCATTCATATACATATAAAGATCTATACACTTAAACACCATGTACACTTCCTTCTCCTCTAAAATTATGTACTCAGTATTTGACCACTGATGCTGATCATCTTGTGCTCCAAAGGCTGGAATATTCCAGAGAAAATGAAGAGGAAGAAATAGTTGGCAGCAGAAGAATTGGTGGTTTTGCTCCACCACTTTTCTTTAGGAAGTCAGGATACTTTTGGGGGGAGAGGGTTTCCTTCTAGGCAAAGGAATAGAAAGGAAAACTGTTCACAGTATAAAAATAAGACAAAAACAAAAATACACGAACTGTGGGGAATGAGTGGTCTTCACTACCTGGTCCCTACTGTCTTCAATGGGTTTACAATATTAGGAGTTGTTTTACTATTATGCAAATTTGAGTCCCAAGTCATCAATGAATCAGCCAGAGTGCAAGCCGACATGCAAGTAAGACAAACAATTGTATTAGGGAAGTAGAGAACAGGGCTACCAGATCTGGAATGGAAACAATTCAAAGGATCACTGGATGGCAGAAAAGAGACATACAATCTACTATTGTTTTGGATGCTACTTAGTGGCCATCTACATTGGGTAGCCCTAAAAGAGCTCAGGAAAAAAATAAGACAGAAGTTAGCTATACTTAGTTGAATATGAATTGATGGAGATCATTATGAAGATTTTTGGTGCTATACTTCCGATGATCAAAACCATGCAAACTTTATCTACAGGAACTGTGTATCAGGTGGATGAACTGAGATACTTCTGAACTGAACATATAGGAGTTTCTGTTATAAGGATAACTGGCTAAGCATATAAGGACACCCACATTAAAAAAGGTAATCCCCACAACTAACAGCTCTGAGCCTCTGAGTTCCAGAATGGCAATTATTGCTGCTTTTCCTTCCTTCCTTTCTCAGTGAGGAGCAGAGCAATTGACCACACTGGAAAGAAGCCTATGTCCACAGTTAAAATCAAGATGATGATGATGCCCCTTGGGCTGAGACTAGCCAAAGGAAGGGCAGGGATCCTGGGACACCAATTCTTTGGGAACTGAGTACCCAGCAAGTATACCACTCCAGTTTTAACCACTTGCCTGCAACTGGAGAGTTCATTACCTGAGAGGGAGGATAAAAAGACTCCTGTTTGTCTGTCAATGGCTAAGTTTTGTTTACAGGAAGGAATGAAGGGAGGAAGGAGGGAGGGAAGGGAAGGGAAGGAAGGAAGGAAGATATCTGAGACAAATTTGGGTAAAGAAGGGAAACAAATTCTAACTGTTAACCAGGACCACATTAGAATGGATTAGGCCCAGATCCAATCATAAAGTGGGTAAAAACAGTCCTTAAACACTTATACTCCTCCTCCTCCAACTAAAAGACGGATTATAAATGCAAAGGTGTTAAAAATTTCAGAGTTTCACAATTTTGCTCTATGTTCTTTTATTCATTTCTTTAAAAATCTGCCTGATAACAGATTTCTGTCTTTGGGCAGATTACATTACATTAATTTTGATGGAAAAGGTATGAAAACACATTCCTCTGGTGCTAAGGGCTTTTAAAAAGTCTTAGTTTTAAATACCTGGTGTGCTTTGCATTTCAAAGCATTTTATGCATTTCACATAAGAATTCCTGTATCCGTGTATGCATATGCGTACAAAGGCTAAATTGCTTTAACTTGTATTGCTTCTCCAATTCTCCATCACAAATTATGAAAAATGAAAACTGCACTATTCATCTGCGCCTCTGCCAGATTTAAAGGGTTAAGTCACATTTAAGATGTCAGATGGAGTAATAAAGGCAAGTGGTCACTGTTTGGCCAGAGCCCAACTTTAAATGTGAGCACCTTATTAAATAAATTGAATGAGGTCAATTGAATGTAGTCGATTGGGCTTGACCCTCCAGTTCCCCTATATGTGAGTTATCCCTTTGTATCCCCCTCTGCCACACCTTTTAATAAGCGAAGCTGAAGGCCCGCTAGCAAGCTGTATTAAGCATTAGCCTGCCGTGTTAATTTCCCAGTCTCTGGAATGTCATACCTTAATCTCTAGATATCCCTCTGAGGAGGAAAAATACTTGCTGAAGCAGGAGAAGAGCATCATTCAGCCTGATTCTGGTATTAAAATCACTTGCCACTTTTTAGGCTGCATTTGGGTATTTGAAAATGAGTTTAGAAATGTAATAATAGGGGATGTGGTGGCTCAATGGCTAAGACGCTGAGCTTGTTTATTGAAAGGTTGGCAGTTGAACAGTTAGATTCCCTAGTGCCACTTAATGGGGTGAGCTCCCATTATTTGTCCCAGCTTCTGCCAACCTAGCAGTTCGAAAGCACATTAAAAAAAATGCAAGTAGAAAAATAGGGACCCCTTTTGGTGGGAAGGTAATAGCGTTCCATGAGCCTTTGGCATTTAGTCATGCCAGCCACATGACCATGGAGATGTCTTTGGACAGTGCTGGCTCTTCGGCTTTGAAATGGAGATGAGCACTGCCCCCTAGAGTCAGGAACGATTAGCACATATATGCGAGGGGAACCTTTACCTTTAGAGATGTAATTTTCCAGTTCACCACAAAAGGCATTGGTTAAGCAAGGCAGCTCACAAAGAGGGAGGTAAAAAATAACAAGTAAAAGAACTAAATTGTTTAATTATTGATTAAATAAATATTATGGGTGCTAAAGGCAGGTTCTCACAGGATTCAAGCTGAATAGTTGTAACATCAAGGTTGTTTCTGATCAGCATGCAAAGTTTCCCATGAATCTATTCTCTAGACCAGGGCTGTCAAACTCGCGGCCCGTGGGCTAAACCATGCCCTTGCCTGGTTTAGAGAAGGGGAAAAAAGTCCTGATATGTCACATGATGCTGCTGTGATGACACGAGTTTGACAGTCCTGCTCTAGACGCTCTTGATGTGGCTTCTACAGAGTACTCAGCAAATCTTTGAAGGACTAGCTTCTTCTGAGACCTGTAGCAGGATTAAGATTTATGGATGAATAAGATCCAGGAAAGAGAGCTTGTCCATCTTGACCTTTTACCCAGCAGTATTCCAAGAATTCAAAGATAATCTCCTAGAGTTTGTTTTCAGTCAATCCATTGTGTGCCCCTGCAACTGTGCTACTATTTCTATAATACAGATAGCTGTTTGCACAGGAGAAGGGTAGAATGAAGATATGTCCCTGAGAGTGACCTCAGCTTCTAATGGGTACTGATCAGTCTGCAGGAACTCCATTAACTTTAGACCAGACGTTAGAACTCCTGCCTCTTACATACTTTGATTGCACTGGGTGGCAGCCACAAAAGTGAAGAGGTTACTTGCCAACTTTGCAATGCTTGTTTCATCATCCCCACTCCCTGTGGATACCCATTATACCTACTGCACTATTTCAAAGATGTCCATGTGAAAATATGTTCTTTTTAGCTTTTGGCTCACTTGCTGTCTTACTTTTAATCCAAATAAAGTTTTATCACATTCTTCCCTCATAGGATTGCCTCATTTTATTGTGACAACTCAATAAACATTGTAAAATTCCTCCTTCCACATCTCAGTGATATAATGGAGAGACTAACAATATCTGGAGCTGAACCCCTTTTCCCCACCTCACAGCTGTTCACAGCTCATCTGTCCTCCCTTTCTGTTATTCTCCGTGAACAGTACACACTCTGCATTGTTATTAAGCTTTTCAAGCAGTGGATGGGGCTGGGTAATTGCCATCAGAATAGTTCTCCTCCTGTGTCATTTTGGGAACTACAAGGGAAATGTTGAGTAGCTAAAAAAGACCATAGCCCTTTTTCCTTCCTTTTGCTGCTCAGCTGATTGCAGGTGGGGGAGGCACCAGTTGTGCAACATCAGATTTCATTTGGTGTGTTGCGCGGACCCTCTTAGATAAGTAAAACAAAGGACTTGCTCCTTGGAATCTATGCCTATTGACCGGGGAAATGTGCAGAATGCAGAATGTATGTGCACATCCTCCAAGAGTCTTAGGGAATGTACATAATGGTTAATTATGCAATCAACCATACAATGCACTTCATATCTAAGCATATTTGAGTGCTATTTTTAATCTCAGCAACAAAGGATGGGCATATATAAATATTTGCAAATGCTATCTTGAAATGTCTGTTCTTGCTGACGAATACCAAATTCTACTTCTAAAAGGTACACCAATCTATAACGATAGGGACTTTTTAAATTTTATGATGATGTCTTTCTATCAATCCATATACAACACCAAATGTATAGTTCATGTCATGTCTTCCCCTGGTGTTTACAAATCCTTGCATGACAAGCCTCCAGCTCCAGCTCCTGGAGATGTTTCTACACTAATAGGATTTACTTTTACAAATATCCGAAAACCTTTTAAAGTGGAGATTAAATTGTTTAGCTCAATATTTAATCTGTTACTTCCTCCTTAAAGATGCCCCATGGAATTTGTCATTCAGTGAGCTGATAACACACAATATTGATCAGTCATAAACATAAAAAAAGAGAAAGATCTTGGGAAGTCCTCTGCAACCCATATCCCCCCTTTCTTTTTTAATTAAATTTTGACCTGAACTCCTTTTGATTAATTTTCTTATTTTGTAAGTGCCTGTGAATTCAGGGAGCCCAAGAAGTTTCTTAAGTTGCCTGGCATTGGTCTCTAGTGTGTGGCTCAGCTCAAGAACAGGATTATTGTCTTTTTATGGTTTTCAGATATTTAATAGCTTCTTCCTGTCATTTTCTGAATGAGTGAATAAGGTTTAGCCCTCCGGGAGCCAACACAGCATCAGAGTGGGGAAAATGACTCAGATCTGTATACTTGACTGATTGCCTTAGTCTTAATTGTTCTCTTAATTAGCTGCAGTAGCATCTGCATCTGGGGAGAGATCATAGTATTGGTAAATAGCTCCACCTTGGAGCTCTCAGTAATGCCTTTTGGACATATGACAGTGAGCTCCTAACTTACTTGTTTGTCCACTGGGACCAAGATCTGCCAAATCTTAAGCCCCTGGTGCCTTTGGCCTCATCATTTTGAGCTGTCACTCTCTGGCACGGAGCATAAGCCTCCAATGGCTTCTCCCTAAACCAATTAAGCTATGATATTAGAAATGATGTGCTAAACCAAGAGAAGACATTCTCTTCTCCATTCCATCTTGCAACTGGGAGCCATTGGATTTATTTATGTTTATTTTTTAGGAAGAAAAAGGGCACTTCCACTCAGGCTCTTTGCTCCACTCCAGAAGTGCAGTAGCTCTACGTGTGTGTGTGTGTGTGTGTGTGTGTGTGTGTGTGTGTGTGTGTGTGATCTCACTGCATCCCTTGTGTTTGGCAAATGAGACTATCTGGCTCAGCTGCCATCTATTTGGGATTACAGAAAAGGTGAATTTTCTATTTGCAGTGCTGAAGCTCTGCAGCATTTGAGAGTGGGTTGATTCCCACTGGAAGGCATTCTTGCCCTGACTAGCCTCCTCTTTTCTGGACTCTAACAACTGTTTTTCCCTCCTGACCTAAACTTAAGCACCCTAACTCTGCTATTTGTCAGCATCCTTCCCCTCCTCCCCAATTCCTACTACCATAGCAACCTGGCACTGTGGCAGCATCTCTTTGCACAAATACCAACTTGCTATCATTTCACAATCACAGTTTGTAAGAAGCTTTTAAATGCAATAGAGGAGCACTGTCTTTGCAACAAGGAAGTTTCCCCTCATGGCAACGGCTTGATTTTTAAGTTTGTAAATGATCAGACAAATACACACGACACAGACTGAAATATGGCAGGGTGAAATCGCAAGCTGCAACTTAACTTGCTTCACCTCCATTGGGCAGGAGTAAGGGGAAGAGTATCTCTGTTTCTGGGCAGGGCATCGATTTGATGATGTGTTTCTCTTATGGTTTATTGGAGGGGATGCCTAAGTGGCTCATGTGATCTTTCCATATTCCCAGCAGTTCAAGGTCAGCAGCAGTAAAGAGCATTACTGTTCAGCTTCAAACTGCTTTGTGAAGGGATAGGTAGTAGAAACAAATGATGTGGAAGTGCTAAAGAGCTGAAAATCTAGCTAGCTCTCTTTGGTCCTTGCCGTTATTTAGTGATCATTGTTATAAACCTGGATGGATAATTTAAAATGTCTGTCTGTCTATGTGTGTACTGTGTTTGTATAGTATTTGTATTTTATACTGCTATTTCAAATTTATATTATCCAGATTGCTAATTATAATTTCTTCTTGTTGTATATGTGTAGTCTGAGCAAGCGTTTTAGTATATTTTGATTTAATATTGTCTTTTAGCCATTTTCTTTTGTCTGTATGTACTTTCATTAACTATCCTGGCATTGTCAATTTAGTTTTGGCTTTTTTTAAAAAAACAATCCTGTAAAAACTACCCTTAATTCAGAATAGATTTCAGGGTGACTGAATGGAGCTGAGCATTTACTAGTTTTTGCTATTTTGAATATTTGAATACCTATTGCTTGTGCTGCTTGTTATCTGCAATAAAGTTAAGCAAGTACTTAAATCTTCACTGACAGATTCTTCCTCGCAAGATTTCTCCACTTTGCTATAATTATGATAGGCTGAATCACACTGCTCAGTTTGTGTGATTCTACCCTATACATTTTCCCCTCAGCCCAACTGAAAATAAAAAGGAAACTCTTCCTGTCCAATCCTACAGAATGGAACCAACCTTATACCAATTTTGAACCACACTGGTGTAACCAAATTTTGTATCTGGGGTGGAGCACCATAGTTAGAATGCTGGGTTGGATGTTAGCAGGCTGATGTTCAAGACCTGAGTGCTGCTATGGGGTAGGGTGTGATCCTGTCCTTTGCTCCAGCTCCTGTCGGGGCCATGAAAGGAACCCCCAATTGGGTGTCCCCCAGGCAACAGTGATGTCACCATCTACTCTTTTCAACATGGAAATGCCCCAGTGCTTCTGATAGGAGTGCAATGTGATACCTGGAGAAAGGTTTCATAGAAGTATCCTTATTAAACCAACAAAGCCACCCCTCCAAATATATAAAAAGGAATTCATTGGTAAACAGGGAACATAAAGGCAAGAAAGAAATATAGTAGCCCCCTCCACCCCCCAGAATTCCAAATGATGTCAGTACCATTAGCCTAGTTAAACTAGTCCTTGAATAAGCTCTTGGGTTTAAAATCTATTCAATGCAGAGGGGAGATCATCTTGGCTTCTACTGCAATGAAATCTCTTAGGTTTTTGGTTTGAATGCTCCGCCTTTTTTCCAGCTGAATACCCTTCCTTTTTTATTGATGATTGGAGAGACTAACTCTTGTCCAAATAAGGACAATGCCAGTGTTCGGATCTACTCAGTAAACCATTGGTGCTCAGTGAGCCCGAGTCATAGACAACTGCAAACTGAGAAACATATTCACATGCAATATGTATCAGTATCATATTCTAGTTTTGCACTTGTTTTTACCCAAACCCAGAGTGAAAGACTTGCTTAGGTTCCATTTTATATTATGTGATTTGAAGAAGCATGTGAGCTCCAAAAGAACTTTTCAGTTTTGCTTTGCTAGCTGCCTTTCTTGAGCCTTTAAGACATTTTAATTTCAATGGACTATTTGTATATCACTTCAGATCTCACTGTTGCCCTGTGTTCCTGTGCTTTCCATTTCACATTGTCCTGAATAAACTTATTATTTATGCTGCATTTTGTGAAGTCCATGTGTTGATCTCTATTTTTAATAATTCGGAGAATTTTAGTAGAACAAGCTACACATAATTTCTTCTCATCTGGGCCTGAACAAAATATTTCAGAACAGTTAAGAAAGCAAAAATATTTCAATTAAATCAGCCAAAATTGTTCTTAAGAGGAAGGAAATGCTCCAAAGCCCTTCCAAGTTTGGGGCATTGTGAAATATTGCAGTCAGTATGGAGGTTTGTTTTTGGAACAAGCATCTAAGGAATGTGCAACCACATTTCAGCATACAAAATAAATAAGTTCTTTAACATTATTTTTCAATAAACCTCTGACTTGGAAACCAAAAAAGGGTAAGCAAGAGCCCAACAGACCATAATACATGTTGGCTGAGCTGTGTACTGCTTTCTGAATCACCAGTTGTGCAGCAAGGATATGCAAATGAACACCTTGAAGTATTTTTAAAATAATAAAGGCATTTCTTGGATCCTTATCAGAACAGCTTAACTGAGCAAGCAATATGATAAAGTTTCTACAAATTGCTCAGGGCATACACTGATTATCACCAAAGAGCTACAAATATGTCTTTATATTATGGTTATGTGCCATAAGAGTTCAACCTAGGCCTCTGAACTGAGAATTTCACAAATTGATTGTCCCGAATCAAGACCCAAGTTGCTTCTATGTATGTTTAAAAATGTGTGAATTCAGTCCTTCCAATGCACCTACCTTTTAAAACAAACAACCAACCTAGAAATAAGGAGAAATTTCCTGACAGTAAGAACAATTAATCAGTGTAACAGCTTGACTTCAGAAATTGTGGATGCTCCAACACTGGAGGTTTTTAAGAAGAGACTGGACAGCCATTTGTCTGAAATGGTATAGGTCTCCTGCTTCAGCAGGGGATTGGACCAGAAGATCTTCAAGGTCCCTTCCATCTCTTGTTATTCTGTTAGTTTCAATTAAATATAATGTTAAAAATTTAAAATTGGTCAGCCATAGCCTATTTGGTGAAAAAGCCACGTTTTCAGGTCGTGGCGGAAGAAGCGAAAGTCTGGGGCAGTCTGAAGTTCCACAGGTAGATCGTTCCACAGGGTTGGCGCTCCCACAGAGAAGGCTCTCCCCCTGGGCACCGCCAGCCGACATTAGTCACAAAAGACCAAGCAAAGGCTTTCTGTTCAGATTTTAGTTAATTTTTTTTCCATCTAAGAAATTCAAAATCCTATTTGTTACAGAGGGACCCCCAATATTTGAGGGATTCTCACACTCTCATCCCCTCTTTTTTTAGAAACTTAACAATCATAAGAACAGTTTCCATTTTTTAAACAGCTATAGACAATACCCCGTTTCCCCCAAAATAAGACATCCCCTGATAATAAGCCCAATTGGGCTTGTGAGCACATGGCAATAAGGCCAAGCGCTTATTTTAGGGTTCAAAAAACTATAAGACAGGGTCTTATTTTTTGGGAAACACAGTAGCAATTGACAGACATACTCAATGGATTGTTCTAATGCTTTTGCATATCCACATTTTTACAATGCAACAACTTCCTGAAATTATTGTATTCTGCATTTAGTTCCATTTGGTTTTTATATATATCACAGACACACTCACACACCCATGCACCAAGTGGTCATTTTTCTCAACAAGAAGCATTGTTTTATCTATTGTGACTCCCTTTGCAGTGTCTTTATTTCTTAAACTAAAATTCCTCCTTCCTTCAGTCTTACTTGGTTGAGGTCTTCCAAAGTGTAATCATTTTCATGTATTTTGCACATTTTCTTATTCTGCTGTGTCTTTTCAGAAGCATGGTTGACTCCATGGAACTGAAAAAATATATGGAAAAGGACTGATAAAATTATTGTTCTTTTGAGCTTGTACTGCAAATTATGTAATTCACAGCATTGCAAATTACACAGCATTTCTAAAGGCCTATTTATGCCATCTACTTTCATTTTTTGATAAAAGAATGAATAAGTTAAATGTTCATTCTGTTTATGTGCTTAAAGTGGTGTATATTGTTCAAGGCTTGAGTTGTGCTAATGAATGCATGTTGGTATTTGCTAAGAATAATAGTTATTCCAGTTAATAATTATAATCCCACAATAATCTACATTGAATCCCTGCTTCTGATTGCTAAATTATTACTAAAATTAAAGGCCAGAATGGCAGTTTATTCTGATTTCTACACAAATGTCAGAAATAAATGAATTATATTCTGAAAGTGGATTGTGTTTTTGATGCAAATAAAAGACCATGGAGAGTAACACACATATAATTTTAATCTGGAATTTTGGAACAGATAAGAAAAACCTGCCCAGTACACACAAAGCTTTCACTGTCTGTTCTGTGTTGGCATCTTCAAAAATCTAAAATTCTTCTTCAAGATGGTAGACCAACCCCCCCAAAACCTGCAGTTTGTCACATGTATTACCAGCAACGACTGTATTTTTTTTAAAACCATGCTTCCAAAACTAAAGCAATAAACCTTCCAATGCACTTGATTGAAAGCATATATTTTTGAGACCATCTATCTCAGATTCATATTTTACTATTTACACCAATTTTTAATTGATCTAGATTGTCTCTTAATTAACCTTTGAGCTGGATTCTTACTATTTTTCATCTGCTAGCTTACCTCCTCAATTTCTAAAAGTGGAAAGAAAACCTTATGTTCTGGGAAAGGGAGGAGATGTTACTGCAAAAGCTCATCTTCAACTCTAATGTTGCAACCAGTTTCATTGGTTGTTCCAATGAATGTTTCTGAAAATTATTTCATGCCTGAGCCCTATCTGCAATGAGGCAAAGTCCTTGCTGATGCCAAAGAACCATCAACAACTTTCCCAAACTATTTTGTACATCTTCTTAATTATGATTTTTCTTATGAAAACAAATGTTAAATTGTTTGAGAGTTTTTTCATTTTTTCACAATGTCTCAAGAAGTTTTTTTTCTTTATTTCCTCCTGGGAAGATTTGTTTTGTGGTTAAGATGTTGAATGGGGAAGCTTCAGGTTTAAGCCAATGCTCAACCATGAAAGTCCACCCGTGACTTTGTGCCAGGCGCTCTCAACCTGGCATACCGCTGTTCTAAAATGAAGGGAGGCATTTTTAAATAAATAAAAAAGATACCTAATAAACTAACCAGTTTGCTAATCTAGTACATGTTTGGGTCGCATTATTTCATGCTAATTAGGAAGAATGTCTACCTTTAAAAATTGCACTTCTCTCTTTTTCATTCACTTATAGCCAAAAGGCAATAGTGATATTTTGTTCTAAAGAATGACTTCATGTTGTCTTTGATTAATTTGAGGCTCCCTGGAAAGCAAAAGCACTTAATCCTTGGACATATCATAAGTTTGGGGTTTACCAGCATCCCTATATATTGTGCTTCTCCTAGAACTTCCTCTTGGGGGCACCAAGAGCTCATTCTAAGGTCCTATCTTGCAGTTGAGCAGAATACAATTTATCAGCTGTTGTAGATATTCCTTGTGTACATTCTCCAAAGTGGGGTCAGGGTAGCAAAAGTTAAGTTAAATTCATCTGCCAGATTGAAGGTTAAAAGAAAGTTTGGGAGACTTTCCCAAACTCTGAACGTTTGAATAGGAATAATAAATACATTTCTTGATATAAATAGGAGAGCCCAGCAATGGACTGAAAGACTATGTCCTTCACCTTCTAAAGTTTTCAATCTGTTACCTTTGTTGCCTTGTGCCTTTTACCAAGATGCTTACAAAT
Source organism: Grayia smithii (assembly GCA_032468115.1). Lineage (NCBI taxonomy): Eukaryota > Metazoa > Chordata > Lepidosauria > Squamata > Grayiidae > Grayia > Grayia smithii. Next base: position 13,933 of record JANHFM010003529.1, on the reverse strand, counting down.
GCACAGATGTCTTTCTTCCTTAATGTGCACCATAATATATTTATCCTTTGGTATTTTGTTATTGATCTACTGTACATCTATGACTCTCCTGACCATAAGAGATAGAAGCTGACCAGGCCCATCAAAAACATTGGATGCTAAGAGAAAATAGTGGTGGTTCAATAGACCACTGGGCTGATATGAAAGACACCCGAAACTCCACCTTTTCCCCAGTTTATCCCTCTAACTGGAGGGGTCACCATGGGAAAACACTTGAAACAAAATCTTCTAATTAATAGCCACTTTTTTCCCATTTGCTTGAAATGGAAAGACAGAGAAAGGACTAGAGCCAGACATTTATAACATAGTAGACTACCCATTAATTTGCTGCCGATCCTAATGGGCCTTTGATTAGCAACTGGGACAAGAAAATATCCCACAGATACTCATTTGACTCCATTGGTAAAAGCCTAATTTAGGATTACAATTGTATGGAGTTCAGGAATGAAATCACTAGTAGCATGAATTTAATCACTCTACAATGAATTTTGATGGGATTTTTGTACTTGAAACAAGTATTCAAGTAATTTGTTAAACCAGTGGCCCTAACCTTTTTGATATCAGGGACCGCTTTTGGGAGAAATTATTTTTCCATGGACTGGTGGTGGTGGGATGCTTTCGCATGCTACGTATATCCTGCACATGTGCAGATGAAGCTTTACTTGCTTATGCGGACCAGTTCCTACGGTAACAGGCTACCGACCAGTACTGGTCTACTGACCGGATATTGAGGATCCCTGTGTTAATACCAAAAACTTGCATTGTACACAAGCACAGGTATATATTTTCTCCACTTCCAAACCAGAGGTTTATTAATAATTTTCCTTATGTTTCCCCAAAGATCATTGCCTTGATATCACACATACTGCTGGCTAAAACAACTTTTAAAAAAAATCAGTTATAGGTCACATCTGGTTGACTCTGAAAAAGTCCTAGTTTATAAAATGAGGGTGTTTAGTAAACTGCTTTTAAGGACAAAAACACCCAAGAACCTTTACTGGAATAATAAATATCATAACACAGATCCTGTTGAATACATGCGTGGTATGTCTTCTAGTTTGCTCTTGTGTTCTCTGACTCATAGTATCTAACTTGTACAACTAAATGCGTCATTAGTCATTTTTTAAAAGACTCTGGGGCTGAGAAAGGTGAGGTTTAATCCTCTTTTTCCTTCAGGGCTTTGATTATAATTCTGCCCTTGCCACTGGCTTGAACACTGGAAAAGTTCACAGTAATTTAATAAAACTCAGAAGTATCCCTTGAAACACCAAATACATACTATAAGGCATGGTCTGTTTATAAAAGCTTGGTCTTGATAAAGAAGCTTATGTTTTTTTTGGAGAACTCAGCAAGGTGGTAAGTTTATTAAACGGTTTGAGGAAACTCCTCAGGCATCTTGTCCATCTGAGGAAACAAGGACCATCCCAAAGCAGTGGGTTTCAGTGGGTTCATTTTCATTAACTGTTGATTCTTCATGGAAAAGTGCCTTCAGGTTCACTCTGAGTCAGATTTGGAGGAATATTTTGTGCTTTGTGGTGCAATGCACTGGAGAGGTGTACAATGATCCAGCAAGTTGAAAGGAAGACTCTACAGGGAATTAATCCCCCATACTTAGTTTTGGATTGAAGTTTCTCCCTTTCTGTCTCTCACAGATGGGGAGACTATGCAAAATAAGCTTCCTGGTATTCTGATTAGCCTTCACCTTCCAGTCAGTCCTTGGTTACTGATATTTTTCTTAGTCTCTTGGTTAAAGATGCTGGAATGGGAGCGAAAAAAAGGATACCCAGGGACTTCCTCTCATCAACTTCTAGCTTCCTTTTAACATTACTTTTTATAGTACTCCTCTAAAGTTGTAGCAGGTCAACAGCCATAAGATCATACTCTCCTGATGCTTGTCAATATCTGGAATTCATGATGTCAGGCTGAAAACCAAGAAAAGAAATTACTTTGATAGTTTCTTTTGATAGATTGGTAGAAGTTCAATTTCATAGCTGGTAAGTACAGAAGGGGAGGTCAAGGTCACAATTAATGTTTAGGGGTTGGATGAGAATCGTAGTGGATGGGACATATCACACAGATAAGCAGAACTGGAATTGTAAAAAAAGGTTATAACATCATTTTAAGCATCAGTTTTAATAGGTTCCCCATCTTAAGCAATCTTCCATTAGGGTTACATGGTGCCCTCTGGATGTTTTGAAATTTAATACTTATTCATCCCTAGAATAGAAGGGTCAAAGGTGAGAAATTATTGGCACTGTAATCCAAAACTTCTAGAGGGTACCAGGTTGCCAGTGCCTCTTTTTGTGTCTTTAAATGCCTTATATTCCCCTAAAGCAAAATAGGAACAGTGTTTTACTAGAGTCAGGTATTTAAAAAAAGAAGGAAAAAAAATTCTGCTCTCTGATAAATAGGAACTATTGGAAAGGATGCAGATGAATGCTTCAAAGCCTTTCCCTGACTCACCGAGATGCGCCCCACCTTTGCTATTCTCCCAGGGTTAAAAGAAATAGGGAAATAATTGAAGGTGCCTTTATAGTGCAAGTGCTGTGGTGCTGAAAGCTTTATTTTTTTAGTTATATTTTAAACCCTTGCATGGTTTCTCATGTTGCTTTAATTTTATTCTATTGTATTTTGCAAATACTTTTATGGCACTCTGACCGCTGTGATAAAGTGCTTGGTAAATAATTACTCCTTATTGTCATTAAACTCTAACCTGAAAACTGAAAGATGGAGATTTAAAATGAAACCAGGAAGCGGGGCCAAGAAGAAAAATAAATGAGGGAGCCTACTTTTTGTCTCGTAGCAAAAACCATACTGAAAATTCTGGCCTATAACACTGACAGTAATTATAGGGTGCCATCCTAAACGTTGCTAAATAATTCCCTTTAGTGCTTGGATTTGATCTTGATCTGTGAATTCTTTTTCTCTTATGGGTGTAACTCTAAACAAGAGGATTAACATTACTTTGCTGTCTTTTTAGTTAGGTTAAAAGAAAAGGTTGAAAAGTTCTTCTGAGCAGTGTAGGAGGCTTTAAGTGCTGTGTTTAATGTAAGAATTCACCTTTCATAGTGAACGTTTTTCAAGTCTTTGTTTGAGTAGTTCACTTTAGCCTGTGCAAATATGAATAAGCATTTTAAGAGAGAGAGAGAAAGAGAGAGAGAGAAAGGAAGGAAGGAAGGAAGAAAGAGAAAGAAAGAAAGAAAGAAAGAAAGAAAGAAATGTGGTTAGACTAAGCATACAAAAAATCATTGCAAGATATTTTCAATGTATTTTCTAAATCCAGACACTGACCTCAGATTAGCAAAAGATCTACCTTCATTATAGGTTTCTGACGTTAGGAAGTTCATAGATGTGTGATGGCGAACCTATGGCATGCGTGCCCGAAGTGGCACGTGGAGCCATGTTGCCTGGCAGGCGCGGTATTGCCAGTTTCTGTTCCGGGTTTCTGGCGTGCATGCGCATGTGACAATCAGTTGGCCTTTTTGCAAGCTGATCGTCGCATGTGTATGCGCATATGCACCAGAAACCTGGAAGAGTAGCTGGCTGAAACTGGAAGTTCAGTAGCTGAAACTGGAAGTTCATTTTCGGGCTCACGCATGTGCCCTGGGCAGCTCCTCTTCCAGGTCGCGATGCAAAAAACCATCACTGTCATAGATCATTACCAAATAAATGAACACTAAAATATGGATAAAAGTAATGGCTTTGCACAAAGCACTGGTTCACATAACTATGCATAATACAAAGGGTAGGAATTTCTGACTGTCCCTGGACCAACATCTGCAATCCTATTGATTAAATAAGTAGGGAATCATAAATTAGCAATATCTGCTCAGTGCAGATTTCCATTATGGGTAACATATAGCCTTCTTCAATTGGTTTATTTATTTATTTTATTTGTATCCCACCTTTATTATTTTTACAAACAACTCAAGACAGCAAACAAATGCAACACACCTTCTTTCTTCTATTGTCCCCACAACAAAACCCTGAGGTGAGCTCAGAGAGAACGACTGGTCCAAAATCACCCAGTTGGCTTCCATAACTAAGATGGAACTAAAACTCATGATCTCCTGCTTTCTAGCCTGGTGCCTTAACCATCGGACTAAACTGGCTTTTGTGATTGCCTTTCATGTCATATTTCTTCTCCCAACATTCTCAGCAATATCTTTGCTAACTGAGAATTCCTGGGAGTTGTAGTCCACACATCTGGAAGCCAACTGATATCTCCTTACCAGATGGTTTCCCAATATTAAGTGCCTCCAGACAACTCACATTGCACTGATCTCACACATGGAGTGACTATTGTTATAAATAATTCAATGGGTCTGTGTTTGAAGTTTGCATGCCAAAGAGACAACACCCTTGCTTACCAAAAACAAAACTAAGCCCAAAAGATGATTCTTTGATCTGTGTTGATAATTTTGCCATTGTAATTATAAGGTTTTAAAAAGGTAACCACAATTAATGTTCTTGACATGTTGTACATTTGCTTTTATGTGAATTAATTTTAGTTCTGAAGCTTGTCTTCCATAGTTAGAAGTGATGTTCTTGTGGAGAAGTCCTGTTTCTGATCACTGATCATTCTCACAAATGAACAATTCCTTATCAACAGTTCTCATTACATGTTTGATGACCTTGAAGATAGCTTCTCCATTTTATTCAGTGGCATTCATCATGGCTAGAATGCCAGAAACCTTTATGGTTGTGGGAAGCTTCTATGACTATTGCATGACACAAAGCAGCTTTTGTGTACAGCCGGTAAGGCTATAATAGTATTTAATCACCTTAACAATTCTTTAACAATAGTTCCATTACATTAAGCATAGCTTATCCCAGGTAAGAAAGTATAGGAATTTAGAGACTAAACAAATGGGAAAGAACTCTGATTAACATGGTGGTAGATCTGTAATTTGTAACAACTAATTACAATTAATATAATAATTAAGCACAAAGAGTACCTCCTTTTTCCCATAAAAATGAAGGTGTCTTCTGCCATATTTCCTGCTGTGACACATATATTGTAAGCATCATTGAAAACAAAGGCGTTTTTCTTTAGAATTACTGGTTTCATATTGGAACAAGTTTTGCAATGAAACATCTGACTATATAACGTCACTTATGATGTTTTAATGGTGGCATGGCATTTATTCATTTGTATTCCAGCAACTGTACTTTAGAAAGTATCTGGGGGGCAAGATAAAGAAGTGGGTGGAACCAGGACAAAAATTAGATGGATGTAATTCAATTTGCCCATAGACAGAATCCATTGTATTGAATTTGGTTACTCTGAGCACTTTCTATGGGTGTGACATTTCTCTCCTTCTTTAAAAGCTGTAATTCAGTATCGGGTTTTGAAGGGTGTCTCAGATATACACCCAAGGCTAGGGGAGGAGAAGCACAAGCTATAGATTTCTACTTTTAAGGCAATTTTTGTTCAAAGTATTACATTTGAGATGAGATCTCATAGCCACCAACTTTCCCTGCCAATTTTGGAAATTGCAACCCTAGCTGGTGATTGGTTGTTTTAGATGCACCATTCCAAGTAGTTCTTCTGTCTCCCAAGGAAGTAATTGTTTCTAATACTCAGATATAGGTCATCTTTCTTCAAGCTGATATTCCCTAAAATGACTGTGGAATGGAGCAAAGAACAGGGGGTAGTTTTTTAGTGTGGCATAGAAGAATACAGTCATAGGAACCTGAGGAAATAAATGTGAAATTTTGAGCCTGACAGAGGCTAAAGGATCAGCTTTTCCCTGGAATGTGGTCTTGGCTGTCTAGCAGAATATTGAAATTGCGCATTCATTGATGCTCAACTTGTAAACCAACCTACTTGGTAAGAGATCTCAATCACTTCTGGTGATCTTCTTCCAGAGGAGTATAACAACTTGTAAATTCAAACAACTAAATAATGGATAAAAGTCATAGTCCTAAACACTCTTAATGGCAAGGAAATGTCTCAGAAATCAGTGGGGTGTACTGAGTGAATAAGGTTAGATTATTCAGAGAAATTTAATCTTCTTGTTCATTGCTCTGCTTAGAAGCAATTCCTTTGGGTTCAGTTATTAAAGGAAGACCTGAGCAGATGGTAGCATCTGGCCAGCCTTGTTTAGACTAAGCAGGGCCAGATCTGGTTAGTATTTGGGGGAGAGACTGTCAGCTAAGTGGACTATAGATTAGACTGGAAGCTGAAAAACTATCCTGGAAAATTGATTAATTATGTGCCATCAAAAGAGTGTTGTTTCTTAGTAACAACAGTTATTTTCTCCATCCTAGTCTTTCAGGTCTTCCAACAATGCATTTATTCCCACCATAAGTCAATTCACCTTGTTGTTGGCCATCCTCTGCTTCTCTTTCCTAAAGTAGTTGCCTGCTTGCATTAGCTGGGATGACCATCATTATGCCTTAGATGACTCTGTTGAAAGGATGTACTCCTGTCCAAGTGTTTTTTAAAATTATCCTTCCCAGGACACCCCTTTACTACCAATGAGGTAGCATGGCAGGATTTAGGAAGTTCCTGGAAAAAAGCAATAGCAAATAATTTCTGGAATATAATTAAGAAACCTAAGTAGCTGTATCTATGTGGTCACTGGAAATCATAGCTGATTTGAAGGATCTTTACTTTTATTTAAGTTAGAGAGATCTTTTCCTCTACAGATTGTTTTGGTGAACTTTAGAGGGGAAGGGAAAAAGTCCTGAAAATTTTTTGAGGTAAGACAAATGATGATGCCCTTGCACATATCATTCCACTCCTTCTCAGGTTTAGCTCTTTTAAATATGGACTACCTTCCTTCAGTGGGAGGTTTGCACTAGCTGGGAGTTGACGTGAACACAAGTAGTGTCTTGATTTCCCAAACATATGTAGAAATGTTATTGTAGACCTGATAAAAGAAAAGACTAGTTTCTTCTGAAGCTAAATTTGTCTGAAATTCTGATGATTAAAAATGTTGTCCTAACCAGTTTTGATCCCCTCCTTCCATCTTTTTAGCAGATTACACTATGTGGAGCAACAGCTACCCATGCTTCCCTAAAAATAAGACCCTGTCTTATATTTTTTTGAACCCTGAAATAAGCGCTTGGTCTTATTGCCATGCGGTCAAAAGCCCAATTGGGCTTATTTTCAGCGGATGTCTTATTTTGGGGGAAACAGGGTATCTGCACAAAATGCAAAGGATAATTAACTAGTGTTTTTTGTTTAAAGTCCAATGCACTGGCTATTTCCTCAGTAACAAATCTTTAATTTCATTGAATATCAATGACTGAGTTGGATACAGAACCTTTTTTACTCCAAAACTAGTCCCATCAAAATTATTTCCACTTCTGTCAGTTAGAAATATCTTAATGAATTTCACAAGTGTGTTTAAGTTGAATCCAAATCATTATCTCTTTTTAAGTTGAAATGAACTAGTTCTTCTAAAGACACCCAGTCTATGAAAGTGTTTGATTGCAAATGACATGTAGACTAGGTTAATTTCTCTTAATATATTCTTTCCTGGAAAGAAATTCTGAAAAATGACAGAAATACTTTACTGCTAAAAATTCTCCATGTCTCCTTATTAATAAGAAACTTACTTTCATTGTATTGCCTAGTAGCTTTTGTATTTATTTTTTTCTAAAATAAATACTATTTATTTATTTTCTAAAATAATTATTTTTAGAAGAATATTAACAGATACTAGGCATTGCAAAAAGTAGAATCAAGGCAACCTATTGAAATACAGTCTTTGTTTAGACCATTTAGATATGTGATTGATTGTTGATGTCTTATAAATAACAAGTAGCAGTGATCACAAAATTTACTGCCACAGCTGTATAAAAACATTTAGAGTAGCTGGAGATTTATTTAAATTTAGGATTATCTGCTTTCCAAAAAGAAAGAAAGAAAGAAAGAAGGAAGGAAAGAAGGAAGGAAGGACAGAAAGAAAGAAAGAAAGAAAGAAAGAAAAAGAAAGAAAGAAAGAAAGAAAGAAAGAAAGAAAGAAAGAAAGAAAGAGAAAAAAAGAACAACCCCCCCATTTGTTTCTTAGGAAATGTAAAATAATTTAGCTTCAGAATAGAAGAATTATTTTGGGGAAAAATTAACAGGCCTTCTCCGCTAGGTGAATACAGAATATAGTAGTGCTATAGGGAATGTAGTACAGCCACAGATGTGCACATCACACCTGTCAGCAGCTTCTTCAAAAAGCAATCTTTTTCCAGGCTGACCTGGTGGCAACTTTACCATCTCAGGAAAGGACACACTTAATTTAAAGAGGTGCCAACAGGTACAAAATGCTCTGAATTTGCTTCTCTCCTTTGAATGTGAATTACCACACAGCACTTGCATAAAGTATAACTCTGTTGGGATTGTTTCACTTCACATTGGATATTCCTTCCATTAAAAATCATTTCCTTACAGAAATATTGCAGTAAACTTGTGTTAATGAATCAACCATTCATATAGGAGACCTCCACTTTATTCTAAATCAGGGGTGTCAAACGTGCGTTGTCATAGCGGTGTCACGTGATGTTTCACGTTTCCCCCCCCTTCACTAAACTGGGCATGGGTGTGGCCAGTGTGTGATGCATCTGGCCCGTGGGCCGAGAGTTTGACAGCCCTGTTCTAAATGTCTATATTAACCATAATTAGGCAGCTTGGTAAACAAGAAGAACTTGGGAGATTATTGTGTGGACATCTAGATAGCACCATACAGGTTGCTCTACTGTGGAAGTCTCAATGTGGAGTTTCTCAAATGTCCTCTCTTCATGCCCGCTCCCCAAATTTTTCCCACCCAAAAACTCAGAAATGAGAACTGCATCAGGTAAGACTTAATCTTGGACTTTTTTCTTAAATGAATTGGCTAGCTTGCACTTCCTGCATAGAGCTTTTATACAATGCTCATTCCATTACTGCAAAGGTATACTATAATATATAAAGAAGCAGATTAAAGTCCAATAAAACCCATCTCCACCACAAAAGTATTTAAAACAGCTGGCTCCATTTATATATTTTTATTCCTTGGAGCTCATGAATATTCCCATGAGAGGGGGTATAATTGATTTAAATCAACTTATGAAACACTATACTCTGTTTTCCAAAACACATATTTCTAGCACTAAAATCCGTAATGCATCATTCACAGGTAATGTTCAATAAAGCAGAGGGGGAATAAAGAGCTCTCTCAACCATATTGTAAATTGTAGCATTGTCTTCCCTTGCAGCTGCACCTGGACTTTCTAGTTGTTATACGTAATATGATGGCCCTATTAACAAATGGAAGTATTGTGGTTTTAAAGTGAGAGATGTATAACCGTGTTTCTTTAAATCTGAGAAAATATGTCATTGAACTTCAATTATTGTGTTTGAGGTTTTCTCTGATCATTGTACTGCTTCTGAAGACTAACATTCTTTGAGGTGGTAAAACTATTTCTAGGCTTGTCTGAAAAAGAGAATGATTTATCCATGGTCACCTCTAAGTTATGGGTGAATAGGATTTAAAGCTTTGCCTTTCTGGTCAAAATTACATTAGGCTGGTTCTCTGAGAATTGATTAGAGTTCCTGGCTTACAGAGAGCCTGCCAAGAAGTACTGCTGTAGCTGTACCCAAGGTGGAGAATATAAACATTCAGGTAACTCATACACCCTATTAAAAGAAACCAAATAAAACAAAAATGACTTTGGAGTGTGGTACTTGTTACTCAAAAACCCAAGTGTTTATCAAGCTGATAAAATTTGTGGACCTTTAGTGTGCCTGGACATCTAGTTTCCAAAGCGGTTCAGCAAGCTTGTGTGAAAAACAAAAAAACATAGCCGATAGATATGAAAAATCTGGAGAATAGAACTTCTGTTAACAAGCCATGGCAAGCCACCATTGAGGCAGATTGGCCCTAGTTTGACACTTTGAAGAGATGGAACATCTGATGGAAAGCAAAGAGTAGTTCAATTGCATACTGTGTGAGGTAGCTTATTTGTGGAATTCACATTTTAACATCCTTTCTACACCATGAGATTGGGAAGCTGTGTCCATCTTTTCCTTCTCATCAGGGAATAGCATTTGTTCACAATGCCAAGAATAAATATCTGGCATTTAAAAAACAATTAAGAGTGCATAGAAAGGAACCTTTTTAGTTACTTTGGGGTGTCTTTATTGGACAATTTGGTTCCTTCTTGCAACAGGATATACTGGTAAATCATCAGTTTTGAGGGAAGAATGGTAGATATCTCCCATCCATCCATTGAGTGGGAGATATCTAGTCTTCTATTCCCAGTGGTGATTTAAGTAATGTGATATTTTACTGTGAGACATGATATAATAAGCTATATTCAAGTTAACGTTTTTGCAGTTGTTTCCATTGTGCTAGTGTAATTAAGATTATAGCTAGTTCTTAAATGATATTAAATAACTTTTGTCAGCTAAGGCCTTTAAAGGAATGCCTGAGGAGCAACAGAAGAAAACAAGATTTAAAATCCAAAAATATAGATTTGATATGAAAAAAAAATAGCAAGTATTCAGAGGTGAATTTTGAGTATGAGACAGAATGTGTATAGATTAGTTTCACAAGTCTGGTGTTCTGCCCTAATGCTCAGTCAACAAAGAATTATTAATACCACTAGGTGATGGGACCAATAGTTCATATCTAGATTATAGTTTGGATATTTATTTCACACTAATTGCTACTTTTAGGCTCTTCTGAGTTCACTGGGATAAACTCATAAGTATGTAAAGACTGAACTGGTTAGAAGGCACAGATCAGGATGGAGAGGATTAGGGTCCCAAAATCACCCAGTGAACTTCCATGACTGAGGGAGAACTTTAACCAAGAGCTCCCCAATGTCAATTCAGCATCTTAACCACTTCACCACACTGGCATCTTTAAGTCAGTCATTGTTGCCCAGCCCAATTCCTCATTAAATTTGTTGTGAGCAAATGGAAGATACTTGTGTATAAATGCAATGAGATTCCTAGAGAAAATGACTTTGAATAAGAGTTAAAGAGAAGTCTGCAAAACAGGATAAAACAAAAGAAGAGGCTTCCCAGTGGAGAAAGGCCATCCAGGCTAGCATTCTGCTCCCATGATGACCAACCAGCTAGCTAAGTCTCTGTCTCTCCCTCCCTCAGGCTACTTGCTCACCATTCATTACTAAAAACGGATCCAACCTGTGGGGTGCTTAGATCTGGCCCACATGGCCACCCTGGAAACAGTGAAGGACTGGCCCACAATTCCTCTTCCACTGAAAACAGAGTGGCCCTCCTGAGCTACGTTTTTGCTGGCAGACGGTTGCAGGAGGCCATCGCAGCTAAAAACTGAACTCAGGAGCCCATTTTCACTGGAAGAGCACTCAGACCACAACAGGTGCCCCCAACATGAGTGACATCAAGTTGGCTATGCCCACCCTGGCTGTACCCCCCTTGCTCCCCCCCAGGTCAAACACAACTCTGATGTGGCCCACAATGAAATTGAATTTGACACCTCTGTAATAGGCAAACACAAAAGGTTAATAAACTGTGAGATACTAGAATTCTGTCCAGTGGAATACAAAATAAAAACAAGAGAACAACTGATGGCAGAGAAGCATAGTCATCAATGGTTTCATATTTATAGTTATCAGAAAGATTCAAAGCAGACAGAAGAATTTATGGCACTAAATATTTGACTATCTTTGAAATGGAATTGTGTACAAATGGTGAACATTTGACTGCTAAAACGTGTAAACTTTTATTGAGAATTGAAGTAGACGAACAAGTGAAAGAATGTTTGATAAAGTAAGCTACACATTTTTGTTATAATATGTAGATGAGACAATGGAAAATATGGGGTTGAAAGAACTGAAATTTATATTCCCTTTATAATCTTAAAGAGAACTTTTATAAAATGGTGTACTCTTTGTATATGACACCAGAAAAAGTTATCTAGAATGTATATCTAGAATGTATAAAAGTACATAAAATTATGCTGGGAATGTGAACAACTAGAAGGGTCATTTTATCATGCTTGATGGACATACAATAAAACTAGAAGATATGGGATTCAAATGCATACATTGATTAAAAGGATTAATATATAACTGAAACCAGAACTTCTCCTATTAGGACTGAGGGATAAACATTTGGGAAAAAGTCATGGAAGTTTATTTTTATACTTGTTAACTGCAGCAAGATGCACAAAGTTGGAAAGAGGAATGGTTGGTGACAATGATAGAACTTGCTGAAATGATTTGTTTGATTAGATAAAAGATAATATCTGTATTTATTGTTGCCTTGAACTCCTTGAACTTACGATCTATGGTTTATATGATCAGGTAAAATAGATTATAAAAAGAAGACAGTCACAATGTAACTTTAAAGAAAGAGGAAATCTACAATTGTATTGACAACTGGAAGTCATAATGTTTCTTTCTTCTACTTTCTTCTTCTTCTTGCACTTTCTCTTTCTCTTTTATTTCCTTTTTCCTTTTTTTCTTCTTTTTTTCTTCTAGTTTCTATTAACTTTTATTCTTTTTGCAAAAGAGTAAAATTATGTTTCAATAAAATTATATTTTAAAAAATGAGACCGAGAGATGCATGCTCCTCATCAGGAAAGCAGCTGACACCTAGTTAGTATAGAAGGGAGTCATACACTGAGAAATCTCTCTCTTGAGAGGTTTTTTTTGGGTGGGGGGAGAGAATCTATGCACTATACAGTAACCATAATTGAATCACTTTTTTTCAAGTAAGCTATAATTTAACATTTAAATTAAACCTGGTTGATTTTGATAGCTCTTTCTTAAGCTAATAGCCCATGTGCATTGAGTGTAGGATAGACAATGGCAATCACTTTGAGGAGGCATATATGGATTGTGCTATTAATCTGGACTTAAAATACTTAATGGGTTTTCAAACCATCATGATTATGTAGAGCAATTGTGCTGTGTAGAACAATGAATAGTTTTTCATTACTAAAATTCGGGCAGAATTATAGAGTTGGAAGGTCGCATTTTAGGTTGCAGATTTCTGCTCAATCTATTTATTTATTTGTTTATTTGTTGAGTACGTATTAGATAATATATACAGTATAAGTAAAAACATGAATACATAAAATGAATACAATTAAAGGGAACATTAGGACAGGGATGGTAGGCATGCTGGTGCTCTTATGCACGCCCCTTTTGAGCGCATGCACTAAAATAAGCGCTCTCAGAAAATAAGCCCTCCCCGAAAATATTTAACCACATGCGCAGTGTGCATTTAAATGGAGACAGAGCTGTAAATCAGGTAAGACAGGAAGAGGAGCTCCGCCTTGCTCCATGCGCCCCAAAATAATAGAACCTCCCCAAAAATAAGGCCAAGTGCTTATTCCGGAGTTCAAAAAAATATAAGAGAGGGTCTTATTTTCGGGAAAACATGGTACTTTTGGATGTCCCAATAACCCAGTTTTCCAAGTTCTCTGGAAATCAACACGCACAAACCAAAATTGTGTAGATGTGTAGCAGTAGTGGGTTGCTCCTAGTTCTGTCCGGTTCTTAGAACCAGTAGCAAAACTGGCGGGAGGCTCCGCCCACCCACCTCAACATCATCATGGGGTGATCTGCGCATGCACAGAAGCAAGCATGCGCGCACGCTCCCATTGCGAACTGTTAGTAAAGGTAAGTGGAACCCACCCCTTCTGTTTAGGGATGACTTTGTGCATACCAATTTCTGTACCAAGTCCCTTCTTGGCAAACCTGCGTGTCAGACTTCACTTGGTGGTAGTCAGGGGTGGGTTCCACTCACCTTCGCTACCGGTTCTCTTCGTGCACGCGCGTAAACCACGCTACCGCGCATGCGCAGAAAATTAATTTTTAAAATATCGGCAAAAAAAACACTCTGCGCATGCGCAGAACGCTAATTTTGCCGATTTTTTAAAAAAAAGGTAAGTTGGGCCGCGCGGGTAGGACAGGG
>JANHFM010003528.1:57334-68843 GCA_032468115.1 Grayia smithii | reverse complement strand
CACAGTCACTCATGCCCTGGTTACTTCTCGACTGGATTACTGCAACTCCCTCTACATGGGGCTGCCCTTGGGGTGCACCCAGAGGCTCCAACTGGTCCAGAATGAGGCCACACAGGTAGTCATGGGAGCTCCCCGTTACTCCCATATAACACCTCTCCTGCGTGAGCTGCACTGGTTGCCGGTGGGCCTCTGGATCTGCTTCAAGGTGCTGGTACTTACCTATAAAGCCCTACATGGCTTAGGTCCGGGGTATTTGCAGGATCATCTCCTGCTTTCCTCCCACCGTCCCATGTGCTCACACAGGGCAGCCCTCCTCAGGATGCCGTCGACCAGACAATGTTGGCTGGCAACACCAGGGGTAGGGCATTCTCTGGGGGCACACCCACCCTCTGGAACGGGTTACCCACTGAGCTCCGGACAGCGCCCGATCTCCGCTCTTTCTGTTTTGACCTAAAGACTTGGCTATTCCAACAGATGGGCTAATGCTGTTTCCGGGGTTTTACTATTTATTAACTCTGATTGTAAGTGGGTTTTAAACTGATTTTAACTATTATTTTTAATTGCTTTTATATGTTTTATTTGTTGTTTGCCGCCCTGAGTCCCTCGGGAGAAGGGTGGCATATAAATTTGCTAAATAAATAAATATTACCAAGTGACCCTACTTATTTAAACCATTGGTTTCAAAAGAGATTCTGGCAATGGAAATGAACTGTCATGGAAAGCTAACAATAACTCTAACAGAAACCAAGGTAATGGAAATAGGAAATAAAGTTTCTTTATTAAAATTCCATGTAATAGTGATTACTTGGGTCTCAGCCCAACAGACTGAGAATCCCAACCATAGACTGGCAAAGAATTATATACGGGAAATAGAACAGATGAATCAACAATAATCCAGAGCTAATCTCATGTGACTGGCACATTAGTCTCATCAGCAGCCATTATCTAAAATGTTTTAAACCAAAGAATAGACATTCCTTTTAATACCATGTTTCCCTGAAAATATATATTTTTTGAACCCTGAAATAAGTGCTTGGCCTTATTTTCAGGGAGGTGTTATTATTTTGGGGCGTGTGGAGCAAGATGGGGATCCTCTTGCTGTTTTACCTGATTTCCAGCTCTGTCTCCCTAACCCTAACCAGAGGAAATGGTGGGGACTGGCTGCACATGTGTTTAAATATTTTTGGGGAGGGCTAATTTTCGGGGAAACATAGTATTAGGATAACATGGATCTTTTTCATACATTTCTTCAAAATGCAAGTTCGTACCTTTTGCTTTGTTCCTCAGGGTCATTTTAGGTTACAATATCAAATGCCACCCTAAATAGCAATAGAAATAGCACTTAGACTTATATACCGCTTCATAGTGCTTTTACAGCCCTCTCTGAGCAGTTTACAGAGTTAGCATATTGCCCCCAACAATCTGCATCCTCATTTTACCCACCTCGGAAGGATGGAAGGTGGAGTCAACCTTGAGCCAGTGAGATTTGATCTGCTGAACTGCAGCTAGTAGTCAGCTGAAGTAGCCTGCAGTACTGCACTCTAACCACTGTGCCACCTCGACTCTTAAGTTGTTAAGTCAATTGCTGCAATACAGTTTATCAATACAGTTAAGTCAATCTGGCTTCCTCATTGACTTTGCTTGATAGAAGGTCCCAAAAGGTGGTCACATGACCATGAGACACTGCAACCGTCATTAAATATGAGTCAGTTTCCAAGCATCTGTATTTTGATCATGTGACCATGGGGATGCTGCTATAGTCATAAGTGCAAAAAATGGTCCTAAGTCACATTTCTGCAGTGCTGTTGTAACTTCGAACAGTCACTGAATGAACTGTTGTAAATCAAGGATAGCCTTGTACTCCATTAGTCCCTTGTAAGATATCTGTATGTGCCTTTCATCTTTCTCAGCTCTTACTAAGTTAGTTGTTGAGTGTACCATTAGTGTTGCAATTTGTATACAATTTTATGAAATTACTCCAAGAAGCAGATGAATAAACAAGAGGATAGTATAGAACAGTGTTTCTCAACCTTGGCTGCTGGAAGATGTATGGACTTCCACTCCCAGAATTCCCCAGCCAGCAGAGCTCCAAGAAGCAGATGAATAAACAAGAGGATAATATAGAAGAAAGCAAGAAATGTTGGGAATCATTGACTGAACCAACCAACCAACCCAACAAAGTAATAACAACAACAACAAAAGCTGAAAAAGAAGTTGTGTTTGGAAGCAATCATGTTTCCTATTTGAAAATGTTTCTTTTCCCAGAATGTCCGATCGGTGGAATCCTGCTATTCGAAAGCGCATATTGAGTGACAGCGGTTTGGGAAAGATGTCCCCTCATTATGAAGTACCTGAGAAACAAAAGGAGGCCAGCCAGGCACACCTGCTACAGTAAGAGTCCTCTAGATTTTTCAATGCTTGGTTCTGCATTGCTTCCTTAATCAGAAACAATACAAAGTGCTCTTTAAAATGCATTTGGGTACATTCTCTGCCGTTTTAAAATCAGTGCCTTTTTCAGCTGTCTTGCAATTTAAGATGAGGCTATGTAGAAGAATGTAAGAAAGTTTCATGGATCTGATTCTAGCACAACAATATCTGCACTTGCTGGATTCATGATTTTTTGTTTGTCTGACTGTCTAATTTATATTCTAAAGAGTAGTTTATATTAACTGTTATTTGATGAGCAGAACTCAATGGCTGTGTTCATAGATAATGCTGAGCCACAAACCAAGATGTGCGAATTACGGTGTTTGAGCTTGTAACTGTGCTAAGCTATAGTTTAGCAGTATTTGACTTCATGGTTGGCTGGCAGCTGTTCTCCATGGGCTCAATCTCCCAACTTCACCTGGAGTTGCTAATGACAGCACTGTAAGCCTTTTATTATTACAGCACATCAGTCCAACAACAGCAGTGAATAGCTAAATTTGGGGATGAATTCTAAGGCTAATACTGTTGTTTAGCTGTTGTCAAAATTATTTCATGATGGTAGTAACAGCTGAAATGACAGATTGCAAGTCTGAGGAACCTGTAACTCTACATATCTTATTGGAGTATTATGACCATCATTTTTCATTCATTCATTCATTCATTCATTCATTCATTCATTCATTCATTCACTCAGGAATCCAACAACATCTGATCTCTTAAACATACAGCTGACTGTCCCTGTAACCCTGGTGGCTTGGTCCTTGCAGAATGATTCATCCAGTTTCTGTAGATTCACAAGTCCAGATACTGTTGTAGCATGCAGTAGTCTTAACTATTCATGAACTAGTTGTTTTAAGAGATAAAAATATATTCATAAAACAAATGTAATTGCATACAACAGTTTACCTGTTTATAACCTAATACTGAAGTGTACAACAAGCTGGGAGGTGCTTATTATTATTATTATTATTATTACTATTATTATTTATTTGTCAACAAGTACAAGGAAACAAGTAACAGTATAGACACATACAAATTTTGGCACAAATAAAAGGATATAAATAGGCAGAACAGAGCCATAAACACATAGAATGATTACATATAAATGGGGGACAGTAGAACAGGGATGATAGGCATGCTGGTGTGCTTATGCATGCCCCCTTAGGGACCTCTTAAGAAACATGAGAGGTCCACAGTAGACAGTCCAAGGCAAAAGGCCTGGGGATTAGCGAGACCAACAACAGGATCAGGTAAAGAGTTCCATACATTTACCACTCTATTGCAGAAGTCATACTTCCTACAATCAAGACTAGAGCAAATCACATTTGAGTTTGAATCTATTGATAGCCCTTGTGTTATTACGGTTGAAATTAAAGTACTCATTTACAGGTAGGACGTTTTGGTAAATAATCTTATGAACTAAGCTTAGGTCAGAACGTAGACGGCGTAGTTCGAAATTGACCCCCTCTTCTTTGTGGTAGCCCCTCAAATACTGGAAAACTCCTATTCCAATGTTTAATCCAGTATTTCAGGAGAGAAGAGTGCCTTGAAACTTTTTTGTGGTGTAATACTTCTACGGTTGCAGCTGTTTCTCAGCCTACAAGTCATTTCCAAGGAATGCTTTTTGGAACAAGCACATTTTCCCATGTGATCCGTCTTAATTACCTCTCCTAGAGGTGACAGACTTTTTTCTCCACTTGCAGTAACTACTTTTTCCCTTCTTTCCTTCTATGCCGGCATTTCCTGTAATAAAAGTACCTTTTGAGAGGCATTTTGTCTTCAGGTTATCTCCTCAGTGACGTTCTGATGGCTATTATTCTTCCAAAGGCAAGGAACGGCTTCTGAATCTGGACAGCTCTCTCAGAAATTATTGGGGCATTTATTTCAGGAACCCATTCATCATAATCCCCCTATTCAGTTTTGCTGTTCATTCGCTCTGTTCGCATTGTTGCATAATGCTCCCTTCAGCCTTCTTTGAAGGAAAAAGGATTTTTAAGGAAAACAACAACAACAAACCAGCGTGTTTTAGAGTCCGGATTCAATGTCATTTTGAAAAGGCAGTTATGTGCGTCAACCATATTGTTTTGAGCATAGGAAGGAGAGCATGATCCAGAATTGCATGGTGAAAGTGTCAAGATTCTGATAGATGCTCTAATTAAACTATGAGCCTTGAGCCAAGTTTCAAAAAAAATCCAGTTATTTATTAGGAGCAACATGTCGGCATGTATCCAAGTGAAGTCAGCTCTACCCCATATAATTTACGGCCCAACTATGACCCTGGTTCCTCCCTCCTCCCAGGGTGTGGAGAATCACATTCTCCAACAGAGCACTTTTGTGAGCTGTAGAAATCACGCCTCTCCAGCTGGTTCCCCAATAACCTGGAAAACAGCCTTGAGACAGGTATGTGTGGAATGTGTTTCTGGTTGTGGCTACCATGTTGCTCCATCACTTTCCCCCCCTCCTGCCTATGGCAACTCAAGAGCAGGCCAGTAATGCTTTATGAATTGACAGAAAGCATGCAACATGGAAAGCTAGAATGTAAAGACCAGAAGATCATCTAGTCTAATCTCCTTGGTGAAGGCATCAACTATTGTAAGAACCCCTAAAAGCCCCAATTTGAATATTTCCAGGGAAAGAGTCCACTATAGATAGTCCTCAAGTTATAACCATTTGTTTATTGAACTTAACAGCAGCACTTTAAAAAAAAAATTTTTTTAAATTACTGTTTTTCACACTTACAACTATTGTAGCATTCCCCTAGTCACATGATACCTGTCAATGAATACTTCATCTTCAACCACAACAATGGTTGAATGGTTGAACACAAGAGATACAAACTCAAGGTAAACCCCGCCAAACTCGATTGCAGAAAATACGACTTCAGCAACAGAGCGGTCAATGCCTGGAATGCACTACCTGACTCTGTGGTTTCTTCCCCAAATCCCCAAAACTTTAACCTTAGACTGTCTACTGTAGACCTCACCCCATTCCTAAGAGGTATGTAAGGGGCGTACATAAACATACCAGCGTGCCTGCCATCCCTGTCCTAATATTCTCTTTATTTGTATCCATTTTATGTATTCATAATTATGTTTATACTTATATCTGTTATCTAATATATGCTTGACAAAACAAACAAACAAACAAATAAATAAAGTGATCAAACGGGCATGTATTAAAAGTGTGGACAAATGGTGAACATGTAATTACTAAAATATATACACTCTTATTGAAACTTGAAACAGAAGAACAAGAGAAAGAATGCAGGATAAAGTGGGCTAAAACTTTGACTGGTTAATTTATTTATTTATTTATTTATTTTATTGCATTTATATGCCGCCCCCTCTCCCGAAGGACTCGTGGCGGTTCACAAATTAAAAGCACAATAAATACCTAAAAGCAGAAGTTAAAAATAAATGCAATAATATAACCCCACCAATTAAAACAGATCAAAGTTAAAACACACATAAAGTTAAGAAACATATAAAACCCATCGCAACGTAATCAAGATTCCTTCAATAATCCCCATGGTTTATGACCATTGTAAAAGAGGGAAGATTTAACTTTAAAGGTAAAGGTTCCCCTCGCACATATGTGCCAGTTGTTCCTGACTCTAGGGAGCGATGCTCCTCTCCATTTCAAAGCCAAAGAGCCACTGCTGTCTGAAGACGTCTCCATGGTCAAGTGGCCGGCATGACTAAATGCCAAAGTCGCACGGAACACTGTTATCTTCCCACCAAAGGTGGTCCCTATTTTTTTACTTGCATTTTTTTTCGTGTTTTCGAACTGCTAGGTTGGCAGAAGCTGGGAGAAGTAACAGGAGCTCACCCCTTTACGCGGCACCAGGGATTCGAACCGCTGAACTGCCGACCTTTCGATCGACAAGCTCAGCGTCTTAGCCCCTGTGCCACCACATCTTTAGGGAAAGGTCAGTTTATAATTCTGCTTGTGATTCTGTAAAGAAGGTTGGAAGCCCCTTCCTTGATTCTTGTTTCCATTTTTCTTTTTCTTTCTTGAACTTTTCACTTTCTCTTTCATTTCTTTTTTTTTTCTGTTTTCTTTCTTACTTTAGACTAAATTGCATCAGCTTTTCGTTTTTGTTTCGAAATCGTTTTTAAAAAGTTATAGATAAAGAACTCTGCCATTTGGAAAGCGGTCGTGAAAGACAGCGGTTGAAAATCTCAGTGTGGTTTTTTCCTGATCTCTGGAAGGCCAAATTGTATCTTGGGAAACCTCATCCGGCTGAGCAAAACAAGAACGGTGAAAACTTTTGCCATAGTTGTTAAAAAAAAAAAAAATCTTGCCTTTATGAGATCCCCTTTCTGCATTTCCAAGAGAGCTATCCGTGTATTTAGCCCAAAGTGAAATGATGCAATTACTTTAGAATGCCCTTTTCTGCTGAGAAAATACCTGACGTTTTCCAGGAGAAAGAAATCTGACAGGCAGTTGAAATTTCTAAGGGTGAAGTTCAAAAGCATTCCTGGAAGGTTGATAAACGTTGCCTAAAGCGAAATTCAGAATGACTTTAGATAGACTTCTCTATCGGGGAAAACATTGGATAAATACCATGTTAACGCTGTATTAGATCATTGGTCTAACAGGGATGGAAACAGGGCAAACCAGAGAGGAAACACAGCCAGGTGAGCTAATTCTACTACATAGTAAAGCTACACTGAGAGAATCTTGTATGTCTGAAAGTACAGTTGTTGAGGTAAATCCCGTTTGGAGATTGAGTAAGCGCAGAGGAGCGGAGTGAGAATTGTGATGATAACACAAACCAATAAACAACTGCACTGAATAGTATAAAATAGTTTTTACTTCCGGCAATACTTAAAGCAAAGTCAGGTAAAACAGTCCAAAGACATACACAATCAAATCAGTCAGTTCTTACCAGTATCAAACAGTTTAACAATACACCAACAGCAATACACAGCGAATAAGAGTTAATACAGCAATGAGCGATAGAGAGAGCTAACCAGGTTTCTGGCTCCCTTTTATGGCCGTTTGAGAAACCTCAGCACACTTCGGGCGTTTTATGAGCATGACATTTGACAATGAAGTACACACTGGCTCCTCACCATGAATTGGTCTTTGATTTCTTCAAAATACAATCACTGGTGTTTAGCAATCCCATCCATAAATTAATTCCTCCTCCAGTACCTTTTCCCAAATGGGCAGAAACCAAGGAACTTGTTGGTTTAGGATACGAAAAATACTTCAGGGTTCACAAAGGTGTGTTGTTGTTTTTTTCTCAAGAAGCAACTGGACTTTCTGGTTTTTCTTTGAAGACGTTTTGCTTCTCATCGTTTTGCTTCTCTGAAGAGCTGAAGGAGCTTCTTGGATGAGAAGCAAAACATCTTTAAAGAGAAACCAGAAAGTCCAGTTGCCTCTTGAGAAAACAAAAAAGCACTTTTGGGACAACCATGTCCTGGATGACTGAGAATCTCCATAGACATTTAGGGTTCACAGTTACTTGCACATATCTAAAGCGAAGTGTGTTTCAATGGTAGAAAGACACATGATGGGAACCCAGCCAATGGTATCCATAGGGCTGGAAAGTAGAAAATAAGGTGGCAGAAATGACATTGCAATCCAAGCTCCATCCTTTTTCTGTGCACAACCATGTGACAAGTTCAAGAGGAGTACCTGCATCATCGCACTGCTACCATCATCATCATCATCATCATCATCATCTCTTTGACACTCAATGACCCCCTGGGATGCTATGGCCTCTAGTGTCAGGTTCCGGAACAGTTTATGTAAAAGATGAAGGTAAAACCAGAATCGGTTGCAAAACTCTTTTATGCTGCCATCCGGCATGAACTGACCATCATAATAATATGAATTATTGCCAGCATTGGCTTGCGAGTGCTCCACACCACCTTTTGAAGTGTAGCGCTCCCATGCAATCTCCACCCTGTCATGCCCCGTTCCAACCCCACGCTGACGTGCACCCCTCCCCCATTCCAACCCACGCCGACATCCATCCCTCCCATCACCCGGGTGTAATCATAGCTTGAATGTAGTTGTAGCCTCTCTGCACCTGTTCGGTTAGGCGCGCAGGCGCCAGCTCTGGCCATGTGCGTTTTCGCCGGCTCGCAGCTGTTCAGTGGTTGTTGCGTCAGCACCGGGCTCAATGGGTGAGGACTCCAGAGTGCGTGTGGCTGTTTACAGGCAGGTCAGTGGATGCGCCCCTCCCGAATGACAGCTCGGCCGACATCTAGACTTGCACTTGGCCCTTCATGAGCAGCTCCAGAGTACAAAATTTGAGTGGCATTATCTTTTTTCCCAAATAATAGAAAATGTAGATGTGAATCTACTAGAGAATGATGTCTGTCTAGGCTAACAGAGAGAAGAATTAGGGATGACATGACAGCAGTCTTCTGATACTTCAGGGTCTGTGACAGAGACGAGGGAGTCAACCTATTCTCCAAAGCACCCGGGGGACAAGACAAGAAGTAATGGATGGAAAATAATCAAGAAGAAAACCAACTTTTAAATCCTCTTATGCTTGTTATAGCAATAGCAATAGCACTTAGACTTATATACCGCTTCATAGTGCTTTTACAGCCCTCTCTAAGCGGTTTACAGAGTTAGCATATTGCCTCCAGCAATCTGGGTCCTCATTTTACCCACCTCGAAAGGATGGAAAGTTGAGTCAACCTTGAGCCGGTGAGGTTCGATCTACTGAACTGCAGCTAGCAGTCAGCAGAAGTAGCCTGCAGTACTGCACTCTAACCACTGCGCCACCTCGGCTCTCTAGGTTAGAGTTATGGCGTTAATTGAAAAGTCAGCAGTCAACAAATGTAAAGATCATTGGCCTATTTCTACATAGCTCTTTAATATACAGGTATAGTTCTGTCCAGTCGTGTCTTCCTTCAGTCGGCTGGTGGCCCCAAGAGGCCGAGGCGAGAAAGCACTTATTTGCTTTTTTTGCTTTTTTGCTATTTCTACATAGCTCTTTAATATACAGGGCGTTGGGTTCTTCAACTGAGAAAGGGACCAAGACCTCCCACTCATGTCTTCCATTCTCAACTTTTTCTTATCCATCTTCTGCTAGACCAGGGCTGACAATTAATTTTCCCAAGGAGGCCCCACGAGAAACCGCCTCCTCAGGATGATCCAGGCAGGGAGGAGAATTACGCAGGTGCAAATAAGTGCTTTCTCGCCTCGGCCTCTTGGGGCCACCAGCCGACTGAAGGAAGACATGACTGGACAGAACTATACCCAACTCGCCTTGTGTTCCTGCCTTCAACAGCACACTTATTTACTTTTGATTTGTAATTTTCAATTGCCCTTGCAGGGCTTGGACAGGGACAGCCAAAGGGCTGAATGTGGCCTGGGGTCTATAAAATGCCCAGGTCTGTGCTAGTCAATCTTAATTCCGATGTACTTCGATACACAGTGTAGAAGTAAAAAAATAACAAAGGTTTGGGTTCTTGCATAAAACCTCAGAGTAAATTTCATGTTCTTTCAGTTTCAATGGAAGACATTAAGAATGCCATTTGCTACATGAAGTTCAGCTGGTTGTAGAGTGCCCTTCCATCAACTTTTCCTTACAGTTGGTTATTTTTATCCTCATTCAGGTAAAGCAAGGCCATCATTTTGGGGGGGAGGGGAAGAGTAAAGTTAAAAAGAAATGCAGAGGAAGGAGCCAACATTTTGAAGTCAGCTGCAGAAGGAGCCAAAATACGCAATTGAATGCCTGATTGAAGCAACTGTGCAAGCATGCAGATGGCCCACATGCCAGTCAAGAGCCTAAAAGTGGGAGGAGACAGGGGAACAAACTTTTCTTCTACTCTGGCTCTGATTTCATTAACAAATGAAAAAGAAAGGAATTCAAGAGGTACCTTTGCCTTGGCTTGGGAGAGGCATAGATGGGAAAATTGGTTGTGTACTATGTATGTATACATGCATGTTTCAAATCTATAAACCATCCAACTTGAACAAACTTTGACAGACAAGTTGGTAGACAAAACCAGTCCAGTCCAATCCAATCCAATCCAATCCAATCCAATCCAATCCAATCCAATCCAATCCAATCCAATCCAATGAAAGAAGTATCATGTAGATTGATGTACTAGATACACGAGTAACATCCCTACAGAGGCACACACTTCCTAAACTTCTGCCTAGGAAAAGAGACTCAGGTCTTCAAGGCCAATGAAAGCACATTATATTTCAAGAAATTTGATTGATGATGATGATGATGATGGATATCCATCCATGTGTCTGACTATTGGTAATTCTATGGGCCAGGTCTCTCCACATCTTCCAATCTTGCACTACCTAATTTTACTTGATTCTCTAGGGAGATCCTATTCCAAAGGTCAGATCTCCTAGATTCCATTAGATGGCATTTGATTATATTTGTCTTCTCACCCTCTTCCTAAACATAAGCTGTAGCCTTGTTCCTCTGCCACCCTCAACTGTTCAGGGTGCAGGATAAACTAATGCAAGCTATTTTCCTGGGAAGGCTAAGTCAGAGAAAGGATGCATTTCTGACTTACTACAAGCTTGGAGCTATTAATAAGAACAGCTGGTTTCCCTCATGTCTCTTCTCGGGAACCTCTATTGATTTGGATGTGAGCAAACAGCTAGCTGGAAACATTAGAAGCCGGATCCTATGACACATATCCAACAAGACAAAGTTATGAGTCAGCTGTGATGCCTATAGCTTTGGTCCTAGTCCTGGAAAAGTCCACAACCACCCAGGTGGCTTCAGAACTGGCAAACAGGTATGTGGCAGGGGTGGGTTCCACTTACCTTTACTAATGGTTTGCAATGGGAGCGCATGTATGTGCTTGCTTCGCTCGCTCGCGCGCACTCTTCTGCGCATGCACAGAAGCTTCTGTACATGCGCAGATTGCCCCATGATGACGTCGGGATGGGTGGGTGGAGCCTCCCTCCGATTTTACAACTGGTTCTAAGAACCTGACAGAACCGGGAGCAACCCACTACTAGTATGTGGGGATAATATTTAAGTAGTTACTGATAGGGTTCAACCAGGGGTGGGCTGCTGGGGGTTCACAGGGATTCAGGAGAACCTCTAGCTAAGGTTCTGTGCAGTTCGGAGAACCCC
>JANHFM010003526.1:469043-481338 GCA_032468115.1 Grayia smithii | reverse complement strand
AATAGGTAGCGGTGACGCTGTGACGTCACTGAACCGGTTCTAAGAGTCCCGGACCAAAGCCCCCCCCCCGTACGCCCATACTTACCTGTCCCTGCATGCAGCACGCGGAGCGCACTTGCGTGCATGCGCAGGAAGCTTTTTTTTAGCTTTTTTCGCTTAAAAAAGCTTCTGCGCATGCGGGGAGCGCCCGTTCGGCATGCGTGCACGTGAAGCGTGCGGGAGCGCCAAACATGTGCTCTGCGCGCTCCGACCACGCGCGAAGTGCGTGCACCTATAGAACTGGTAGCAAAGGTAAGTAGAACCCACCCCTGCTCATGCCCCTCCTAAACCAGATCCAGTGACTGATCACATTTGTTTTTCCCATGTACTTAAGGTAGCAAACATACTTACTCCTTAGTAAGGAGTACTCCTTACTCCTCCTATTTTCCCTACAGCAACAAACTTCTGAGGTGGGTCATTCTAAGAGAGAGTGACTAGTCCGAAGTCATCAGCCCAGTTTTTATGCCTGACATTAGAACTCAGAGCCTCCTAGTTTCTGAGCCACCATCTTCATCTGTACACCAAACTGTCTGTCTAATCCTTTGAATTCCATTATCTGTCTCTGTCTATAGTTCAACCCTTCCCCTTATTTGAACTACTTGTTTAAATAATGGATGTGCAAGCTAAACTGAGTGTAGTTTGGATGTACTCAACTTGTAAGTCAGCGAGCCAGACACAGTGTTGCTGTAGTCTCTGGCATTGCTCATTCTTTAGACCGTCTAGCAGTACCATCTATTTTTAAGTGATATCTGTTGTGTGTCTGCATCAGCCTTTCCCAACCGGGAGTCTTCCAAATATGTTACACTATAAACCCCATTGTCCCTGGCTAGTAAAACCTATGCTGACTGAGCATTATGGGAATTGTAATCCAGCCCTTCTTGAGCAGGAGGAATAAAGCTTATACAGAATATGGCTTCCAGCATCAAAATCAGATTTATATGTTTTATTTGTGCAGTGTACTGTAAGATTTAAACGGCTGTCTGAGAGCCTTAGGGTTGCTATATTTCACAGTGAAAATTAATTTGTTCAACTAAAAAGGATTTCCCTTCCATTTGTAACTAGTCTAATGTTACTTTGGATAATATTCATAATATTGATAGTACCAATATCATCCAGAACAGCATGAGAACTGCAAGGGGATAAAGTCCTCAGTTTGAACAGGAGATTTGATTGGTTGTTCTGAAGTTCTTAGGATGGTAGTACTTGCTAAATTTCTTTTTTATATAGCAGCCACCCCACAAGGTCCCAAAGATTGTTTGTAATTGTTTTGAATGAGTGATCCTACAGGATCCCACACACACTCACACACCTGCATAATATTTGACTTTGAAATGATCTGATTCTGAATTTTAAGAATATTTTGCAAATGTGAGATTTCCTGTCATTATGAGGACTTCCTATAGTTTTATGCTACTTCCCTACTTCTGCACATCCTTGTTATTTTGTGAGTTTGTATTTTGAAAAACCATTTATTTCCAAACTAATCTTTAAAGAAAAAATACCTGTAGAATATCTCACAGCTAGTACATGAAAAATATGATCTTGTATTAGTATCATAGGTGTTTCCATCCATCATCAAGCAATAGAGGGGGGAGGGGATAAGCAATGGCCCAAGTTCTAATTCTTATAAAAGAAGGTCTAATTTTGATAAAGGCCAGGACTCTTTTCGTAAGTGTGCATATTTACAGAAGAAGTGGTGGGCTCTCAGATGGAACATTGCACTTACAGGGCAATTCAATGATTTTTGGTTCTATGAAATCAAATGAGCAAAATAAATAATATGTAGAAAGAAGACCTAACTTCTCTGTTCAGTCATGTACCAAGAAATTCAAGTGCAAAAGGCAGGTTTAATTGTTCATTTGATATCCCTGAGTGTGTCACCTCTTGTATAAATGAATGGATGCTATTCTTATCAACAAGGAAATAAAGCTGAAATTAATGACAGTGTCATATTTTAACTGGGGATGGTCCAGGGTTCATGGCACATGCTTCTTAGGCACAATTAAGCAACATAAAAGCCTTCTGAGTGCCATCCACTTGCCATTTTATTCATCCTAAATAGTCTGTCCACATTTTAGAGGAATTGGTCTCTGCATAGCAACTGCATGCATTCTGTTTGTATGTTAACAGGAGGCAATGGCTTTAGTTATTGATTCAATGACTGTTTGAGTCTGATTCAGGGAGATGCCCTGCTGCTGTTCTGTAGCACTTCAGAACTTGCATTGTTTTATAGGAAAGTTCAGAGGCTGATTTAATTAAAGTGATCTGAACAGCAGCACAGTGTACCAGATGTCTTACGAATAAGAAAATGGATTAGGCAATGGTAAACTATTGTGAAAGTTATGAAATTTAGAATCAGGGGAGAATGTTAGGAATTAGAGTTAACCTACCTGGTTGGTTAGGCAATATATGCAAGTCATGATGATACTATGTTGATGTATCTTTAAGAGTGTGCTAAGTGGTGATAGACTGAGGTTTCTCAAACAGCCATAAGAGGGAGCCAGAAACCTGGTTAGTTCTCTCTATCTCTCTATAGCTCATTGCTGTATTAACTATTGTTTGCTGTGTATTGCTGTATTGATAACTGTTTGATACTGGTAAGAACTGACTGATTTGATTGTGTATGACTTTGGACTGTTTTCACTGCATTTGCTTTAAGTATTGTCGGAAGTAAAAACTATTTTATACTATTCAGTGCATCTGTTTCTTGGTTTGTGTTATCATCACAATTCTCACTCCGCTCTACTGCGTTTACTCAATCTCCAAACGGGGATTTACCTTAACACATATTGTTTATAAATTGCAATTTGTTTCCCTGTTTCAAGCATTCACTTCCTCCCATATATCTTTTTAGAGTGCTAATGAACTTTTGAACTATAATAACAATACACAGGACATCAATATAAGCAGCTTCCTATTGCTGCATAGACAGACAGGGAGAATATGTGCCCATTTTAAAAATAAAATAAAATATAAAACAAAATATAAACTCTAACCCAAAATTGTGACTTAAATTATTTGTGTTACATAACTACTGCTTTTTAAAGTACTTATTTGGGTTCTGAAGCTTTCAATTTATTCAGGGCAGTAAGCATTCCCTGTGTTTCTTCTAACCTTGAGCTGGAATCTTTAATCAGCTTTTTGAAATGATTCAAATGAATGCATAGCCTCTTCTAAAAGAAGACTCAGCCAAATTAGCAAGTGTGGTCACCTGTTATCCTTTTGCCATTTTCACTGGTATACTGCTCCACCCCCCCTTTCCCCCCCCCCCAATATAAAGTACCCTAAGTATCTAGCATCCTTCACTAAAATTCAGATTATTCTGAACTTTAGCTTTCCTGGCCCTATGTTTCTAAATCTGGCCAACTGTTTTAATGGCCTCTCACTTTTCCCATCTCATATAGATGCTATTGTCTCACAAAGCTTTTTGTAAAGGCGTACCAGCTTTTCACAGCTCTTCAAATTGGGACTGTGTTCAATGTTGCTTTTAGTCCCACTTTTTAAAAGAAACACTTTTTTCCCAGGTAATTTTTCTTGTTGTGGAATCCTTATCATTGCTCTGAGACTATTAACATATGTTTTCTGGATGGTTACTTTAGTCTCTATATTCTGAATATTTTTAAAGAATATTTTTAAATGTATCCTTAAAATCAAAAATTCCAAAATTTGATAGTGGCTATTTCCTTCAAATGTTCCCTACATTTTTTTCTACTAAGTATTTCTTCCTAATAGCATCAAATCAAGAATAGTTAAGACTCCTTTGGTCTTCTTCTATCCTATTAAGGAAAAACTCCTCAGCAAGATAAGTCAGGATTTTATATATCACAAGATATTACTCAAATAGAAGATTATATACTTTTAACAAACTAAACTTTCATTAAACTTTTTAATGAACTAAATTTAATGAACTAAAAGGAGCCATTGAACAGTAGCAAACAACCATAGTATTCAATCCTACATTTGAAATAGCTAGCTCCATTCTCCCCTCCCCAAATAATGTATTGTTTAGAAGTTCACATAAAGTTTATGTATTCAACTAAACCTCAGGAGCATAGTTATAAGAAACACATTTGACCCTTTTTTATTAGAAGCTACACACTGTTCTAATTTGCAGACTTGCCAAGTTATATCATTCAAGTGAAGAGTCGTTTCGGGGGTGTTCCCCAAACTTCTCAAAGCATTTGATTGAAATAACCAGATAAAGGAGAATCTGTCTTTAAAAGCCAAAAGATCTCTAGACTACAAAATATGGTTATCAGACCATATACATTCCTCAGTAAGTGAACAAATATTATTTAGAGTCATTCTTTGATACTAAACCACCATTAAAATTCCTACCAGTCACATATTTACTGAATAAAAACTGCACATCCTCAACAAGTCAATCCAGTCTGCCAGCCTAATTTGAAACAAGAATGTATTGGTTATGTTTTTTTCCCCTCCTAACTTTTCCTATGTTGTTTGCTTTGATAGCTGGTATAGATAACCCAGTGACATTTTTTTTCCTTTTAAAAACCTTGCTTACAGAAGTGATTTATTATCAGAATCTTGATACCATGTGTAGAATAGAAACAATTAAAATATGAGAGGGGAAACAGAAAGGCGTCTGTGTAAAGAAAATGATTTGGAAAAAAGAAATTGGCTCAAGCTTTTTCTGAGAATTCCTGGTCTCCAGCCTAAGGCCTGGTTGACAGACGCCTTAACAAATGGTGCTACTCTTTCTGGTTCCTTTGTATTAAATTAATTACACAAAGAGAAACATTTTGCCTTTAGTTTCATTTAAGGAAGGGCCATTTTTAAATCAAACAGTCCCCACATCTTCTAAACAATCTCTCAAGGCTGTTCTGGCTTTTCCTTTATTTTCAGTTCCGACTAATGACCATGTTTTGTTTCAAAAGTATAATTTCAAGTTTCTATAAGGTTTAGGAATCTGCCTTTGAATATTTTCAAGAGGATCAGGAGAATTCTAAACTCTAAACATTTTGAATAGAATATCTGAACTTTAAACAAGGGACACTTTCCAGAAGCGGGTGAGTAGGGTAGAAGACAGGACAGAGAAGAGTGTGCTTCTCCATATCTCTTTTTCATAAATTTCCTAATGTGCAGTAAAGATTTCATTCAGGCTGATCTCAATTGCGATTTCCATGATTTGTGGCATATCCAAAAAATGGAATGTGTAAGCCAGTGATCAATAGATCACTGGTTTAGAAGCAGGAACATTACATGTTTTTTTCTAAAAAAAAAAAATGTGGTGGTTAGACTGTTTACTTTCCCTTTCCTTTTATTTTTTTTCTTTCACACACAAAGCAGAAATGTCTATCATACTAATAGTGGTGCAGGGTTTCTTCAGAGGTTGTTTCTCTTTTGCACTTCTTTGAATGACAGCATGTTGAGACAATGTTGCATGGTTCCATAGTCATTCCTAAAAGTTCAGCAAAGAAAAGTTGGTCTTTAAGCAGATTCTCAGGCAGAGGGAGGGAGGGAGGGAGGGAGGGAGGGAATGCAGGGGTGAAATCCAGCAAGTTCTGACAGGTTCTAGAGAAGTTGAAATAGTTTGAGTAGTTTGGAGAACCGGTAGCGGAAATTTTGAGTAGTTCAGAGAACTGGCAAATACCACCTCTGGCTGGCCCCATAATGGGGTGGGAATGGAGATTTTGCAGTCTCCTTCCCCTGTCATGCCCACCAAGCCACACCCATCAAACCACGTCACGCCACGCCACACCACAGAACCAGTAGTAAAAAAATTGGGATTTCACCACTGGGAGAATGCTTCTTTGCTTTTTTAAAAAAGTATATTTTCAAAACTATACATTCTTAAAACTGAGTCAGACTATTTATTTTTTTTTCTGGGAGAAGAAAAGCATTTTTTGCTTGCTTCTCATAGATCTGCTGAAAACAAAACACCCATTTATGCTTCCTTGTGATATTCAGTTAGATTTCAGAGATCAAATTCATTTCCTGGTAAATAATGTTTTTTTAAATAATAAAACAAATTATCAAAACACTTTTACAGACTATCAAGTGGAAGAAAAATGGATAATTATTTTCAAGTTTGTCTTGTTGCTTCTGGAAATGCTTAAGGAACAGATTACAATAAATATTCTTGGGGTATTATTCCAATACCATTAACATGGTCTAGTTATCTGATTCATTTCAGAGAACATATAGGAGAGAAACCTATACCATCTGCCTCTTTGAGAGGAGGGACATTAGGAAATTTGTGTCTGAGAAAACACATGGGGAACAGAAGGGTATATGCTTCTAAAAGTAGGAATTTGCTTGTTAGATTTAAGAACACTAGTTTCTTATCCCAATAAAATGGGGTTAGAAGCTGGTCACTACAGAGACATACAGCCTATGGTTTCTTTTAAAAACAGATCTAAAGGAAGTTGGGAACACTGGGAAAGATCATTCTAAACCACATAAGAACAAACATTTGATACTCCCACATAATAAATTCAATTTCCAATCAGACATACCAAAATAAAAGAATCTCTTGATAAAACAGGTCACACAAAGATCTTTCAGTTTTTCTATAATTCCTTTAAGAAATATACAAAATAACTTTTATGTAAACATGCAGACGCATCATTATCCACTTGGGGATAAACAGCATTATGTAGAGCATAGTAAATAACAGGCCAAATAAATGAAAGGCATGAGTTAAGAAAAAGAAAAAGAGAACAAGTTTGGTATAGTAGGGAAGGTGCTGGCAAGAAAACAAGACACTGTGAGTTCTAGACCCACCTTAGCCTTAAAAGCCAGTGACTTTGGGCCAGTCACTTTCTGAGGATTGTTGTGATAAAAATAAGAGAAAGAAGGAGTATTGGTATGTTCATTTCCTTGGTCTGTATATTAAAAAAAGACAGAAAAAATGTAAACAACAACAACAAAAGAAAACAATTGGACTTTTGCAACCATTCTTACTTCTATCATATCTACACAACAATTAGTACATTTGTTTTTTTTGTTCTTGAGAATTCCTTCTTTTCTCTTATTCCACTGAGCAACAGCTTTCTCTGTCTTCCCCTTCTGTTTAACCCATTCAGACTTCATTCCTAAATTTCTTTTGCAATTTAATCTTCATTTGTTGTCCTTATAACAGGGATCCCCAACTCCTGTTTGGAATTGGGCTGTGCAAGCAGCGGGCAGGTGAACGCATGTGTGCGTGCATGCAGCTCTATTGCCATGAGTGACGGGCACATGCATGTCTATCACTTGCAGAAATTGAACTGTGCACTTTTATATGTGCGCCTGCCACTTGCACAGAACCGTCCCCTTCCCCCCCATCCACCAGACAGAAAGGTTGGAGACCGCTGCTTTATATGACCAGCCTCTTTGTCCCAAAGGTGCTTTTTTCAAGAGGCAACTAGACTCTTGTTTTTTCTTTGAAGACATTTTGCTTCTCATCCAAGAAGCTTCTTCAACTCTGACTGGATGGTGGGGGAATGGAAGGATTTATATTCCTTGCAGTCATTTAAAGTCATTTGCATCCTTTTAAGGTCACCTGGAGGTTTATCTGTGTCATAAGGGTCACCTGAGTGGTGCAAATTGGGGTGGCGCCTTCTTGGAATCGTTGAAGGGACTGTGTTGTAAATTGGAGATAGATGATGTCTTATCCCTCCCCCTCTGTTGAGAGAGGACTGTTCAATTTTTACATAAATGGCCTCTTTAACCCCTCTTTCTACCCAGTGATTCTCTCTGTCCAAAATATGGACTTTGTTGTCTTCAAAAGAGTGGTCTGTTTCTTTTAAATAGACAGCTGACTTAGTCAGCGCAGATGCATATCGATCCATCAGGCTTCATGGGGGTCTCCCATGTTGCGTGATCGATTGGTTCCAGGATGCCCCGGGCAATTAATTTATCAAGCTGCTCGTTGACCTTGGTCCGGAGCACAAAGGGAACTCTGCAGGGCTTAAGCTGAATTGGGGTTACCTTTTTATCCAAATTAAATGATATGGGTTTCCCCTTATATTTACCCAAGCTGCCATCGAATACGTCCTGGAATTCTTCAAGGAGCTTGTCTAGGCCATCTATCTAGATCTTATGGATCCTGCAGATGCCCAAGCATAGAGGCCTGAACCACTCCACTCCTAGCAGGGTTGGGCGGTCGCTTTCGACGATAGTTATTGGAAGCAGTTCTTTGAATTGTTTAAATTGTGCTTCCACTTCTGCTCTGCCCAAGACTTGGATGGAGTTGCCCTGGTAGTCATTCAGGCGGATGTGTTCTGGCTTGAGGTGTTGCTTCCGGATGGTTGGTTTTAGCCTTCTCAGCTCCTGCCATGCCATGAGGATGAAAAAGGATCCAGTGTCCAGCTTCATGGAACATGGCGTCCCCTCCATGTGCACAGTCACATGGTACTTGCCGCCATTTCCAGTGTCCGCATGGCTGACCGTTGTGCTGTTTATGGACCTCGAGTCTGGAAACCTCTCTTTGCCTCACCGATTTCTGTAGTTGGATGGTGTGGATGAGCTTTGCTTCCCTCTGGCTTGGTGCTTCCCTTGGGCTGGAGTAGGGTTCATCGCTCTACATGCCTCTGTGATGTGTCCCCTCCATTGGCATCATCTGCAGACAGCATCACGGAACCGGCATTTGGCACGTGCATGGAGCCCCATGCAGCTGGCACATCGGTTGTCTTTGGCCTCCTCTTCTCGGTTTTTGGGTCTTTTATTTTTGAAGACCCGATGGACTGAGGCATTGTCGTCTAGGTCAGAGTCTGGATTCGAGCTTTCTGCGCTGTGTTCGAGCTCCTGGAACATGTGATGGATGGTCTTGGATCTTCTTATGTTGACTGCCACTTTGTCAGAGGTTTCTGCCGCTTTAGCCTCTTCGACCACCTCCTTGAGGGTGATCTCTTATCAGCTTAGGAGTTTCTTTTGGAGAGTTAAGTCCCTCATTCCCAGCACGACTTGATCCCTCATCATGTTTTCGGGAGCCTTGAACTTGCATTTGGTGGCCAGATCTCTGAGAGCGGCTATGAAATCATTCATGGACTCCCCCGCTTTCTGGTACCGGTGGTAAAAATCATATCTACTCGCCAGTGGTGTTGCAGTGGGAGCATAGTGTTCTTTCAGGGCATCTTGTAGCGCATCCCAGGTAACTGTTTCGAAGTCCATCGGCGATAGCAGGGTTATTGCCATCTTTAGGACTTTCGTTCCGCAGTGAGACAGGAATAAAGCCCTTTTCCAATTGTTGGCTATGTCTGAGTATCCATCTCTTTCCAGAAATTGGTGAAACCTGATCATGTAGGTATGCCAGTCTTCAGTTTTGGGATTGTAGGGAGCTGGTCTGGTGCTCTGGTTTGATGCCATTTCTTCTGTTGGTTGAGATATAGTTGATCGCCCACGAAGTAGTCATTATAGGTTGATCAAAATGGCAATTATGCCCACAAGGTGAATCGCTGAAGTTCTAGTTTACCTTTGTCATCAGTGTTAGATTTGGCGCAGTTTGAAGAGAGACACGACAGCGAGGTCCATTCAGCACTTTATTAAGGCCAGGAACAAGAACAGAACAGCCAGCGGGCTGCCGTGGCTTGGCTTATATAGAGCTCCAGCAGCCTATCCAGTCAATGACAGCAGTTTAACTTTCCCGCCGCTTGGCTAGCCAGTCAGTGGTGGGCATGCAAAAGAATGTATCCATATTAGGACATAACAATTTACATACTGTTTAAAGTGCTTTTCCCTGTCATGGATACCTACACTTTTTATGAAAAAGTGCCTGACCACTTAATTCACTTAATTAATTCACTACAGCACAACCCACACAAGCTGAGCACTGCCATACATCAAAAACCTACCAGAAACAACCCACAGATAATCACAATCACATGGCATCACCATAGCACACAAATCAAGTACAAAAAAAAAAAACCATCTTAAGTAAACTAAAGGATCTTCTAGTCCTAGAAGAAGAAAAAGACCTGGAGACATCTACTGTGAGGACTGTATCAGCCATGTAACCATGTAAGACAACAAACA
This sequence comes from Grayia smithii, assembly GCA_032468115.1. Lineage (NCBI taxonomy): Eukaryota > Metazoa > Chordata > Lepidosauria > Squamata > Grayiidae > Grayia > Grayia smithii. The sequence goes on along the minus strand of JANHFM010003526.1, from coordinate 471,321 downwards.
GAAAACTGGCAGTGTGCAGTGCACAAAACTAGAAAACAGAAGACATTACAAAAACTCCTTAATTTTATAACATATGTATAACAACCTAATTCAAGAACCACCAAGACCACTCTCACTAACACTGACATGGCAAGCCACTTGTATATAAACAGAGTGCAAACCCACTCCCTTCTATCACTGATAATGCTACCTAGTTAGGTAATGAAATGTGTGCAAGAAAAAAAACCAAGCTCAGAAAGCAGCATATTTCAGTGCGTATTGAATTATATTTCTTCCAAATTTACCCTGCTTATTTTTTCTATTGGAGCATAGTTTCCAACATATCTGCAAATCTTTTAGATTTGTGCCAGCTACAAGACTGCTACGTACACTTGGCAGTTCTTTATTACAAACATTTTGAGCGATATAATACAATATAATAACTAAGAAAATACCTTCAAAGATATTATTTGTTTCTTTTGCCCAGTTTGACTCATTGCTTATGACTTATCAAATGAATGTGGACCAATTTTCTAGTCCAGATTTCCGGAGCTTATTTATGAGCAAGTCATATGGAACTGCATTGCCAGATCAGGGTTTTGTGAGCTTTCAGCCACATTTGGTCCATTTACTGCCAAAAAAGTATGAGTTTTCCTTCTTATGCTCTTTAAGGGATATCCATTGCCAACATACCAATAGCAAAGTGCTGTGGATTTGATCATATTTATTTTGGCAGATTTGCATTTGCAGATTTATTAACTCATTTATAGATCCAGAAAAAAAAAATATTAGGCATAATACAATAATTTTTTAAAAAATCTCCTTTTAAAGTTCATTTTTTAAAATTTACTTTGGTATGCTGTCAATTAAGAAAACTTAATATTTTGGTTTATTAGAAAGAAATCTTAAAGAAATGGGAAGCATAATAGTCATAATATTCAGCATAGAGAAGCAGCTCCAACAGGTGGCAAGGTCCTTATGTTCCAATGTTATTAGTAGTTGCACAAATCTGTAGTGTAGATTTTAAAGCTGTCAGTGTGCAAGAGTGTGATTTACTGTCAAGACATTGTTCTTTCTCCTTGCTTATATCTACATATAGATTGTGTTATTAATAATATTGGATTTTCAGCCCAATATTTATTTGTTTGTTTGTTTGTTTGTTTTGTTACTCAACTCCGGAAAGATTCCAGGCAGTGTTCTGACCCAGCCTTAGCAGAAACAAGAAACAGACTTCTTGTCATGAAAAACCCCTCTTTATTTACCACTTGTGAATTAATTGCATTCACCCACCAGGCAATAGTTCAGGCAATTGTCCTTCAAGGAGTAAACTGCAGTACAGACTTTATCAGTTCCTTGCAATAATTTCAAGGCCATGAGCATCCAGCCAAAAGGCTGCAAAGTAAGTTCTGGGAAGCAGTCTTTGTGGCATGAAACACAATGAGCAAAATCTTCAGAAATATTAACTGTTGTCTCCTATAACAACCACTCCCCTTTCCTTCTATTTATTCCCCAGGCAGGGAGGAGCCATTCAGCATCCACATGTGCTTTGCCTCTCGAGTTGACTCCTTGTCCTCCGTTGTTCACCTCTTCTAACTGCTTTGCACATAGGTGCATCTGGAACAGGCCCCAGCTATTCTTCCTCCTCACTCATATCAGCCTCCAAAGGCAGCTGCCTCTCAGGTGGCTGGGAAATGTTTGACAGCCCTGGCTCTATCTCTATGTCCTGCAAAGCATCCATCAGAGCCTTCCCCAGACTCCAGCACTGGCCCAAGTTCCTCCCCAACCTCCTCATCGTCTGAGCCTGCCTCCAGTTCCGCTGGCAGCTGGCGGGCCATAACAGGCAGCTTACAACATGCACAATACATACGTTTAAAGCACAACTAACCTGCACTTCTTCACATTCTCGGTCTGATCAAAACTAACTGTGGGACAGCTTATAAAAACTCACTTAGTTGTCAGAGAAGCAATGTCATTTTCATAAATAATCTGTGTGAAGCAAATATAGAACGAATGGCTGGTGCCTTGTGAACCTTTGCTTATATTTAATTGAATTTTTTTGCAAAGAAATGCAACAATGTTTTAATACTTTAACCTGAACCAAATTGCTTGATTTGCCACATAGGGACAGCTGGTTGCTCTTAACAATAGCTAAAGCCTTCAGAAATGGTAGACCCATGGATGTGTGGTTCTGAGAATAGTGTGTGACATCCAATGTGGTACTAATTTATTTATTTATTTATTTATTTATTTATTTATTTATTTATTTATTTATTTATTTATTTATTTATTTATTTAAATT
>JANHFM010003526.1:457105-468943 GCA_032468115.1 Grayia smithii | reverse complement strand
TATAGGTAAGCACCAGCACCTTGAAGCGGATCCGGAGGACCACTGGCAACCAGTGCAGCTCGCGCAGGAGAGGTGTTACACGGGAGTAACGGGAAGCTCCCGCAACTACCCGCGCGGCCGCATTCTGGACCAGTTGAAGTCTCTTACTAATGGTAAGGAGTGCCTAGAGTCAGAGGTATGCTGTCTGTTACAAATCTGTTAAATAAAGATTTGATTGAGAAGTATTATTCTAACATTGTTCCAAATCATATCAGGACACAAAGCCCCTTCTATTCTTCTTGGAGCAGAATAGTTCTCTACTGGAAGGAAAATGTTCTATTTATGATAACTTTTTTTCCATCAAAAGTCATCTTGGCACCCTTTAGACTAGCACTAAAGGAAAAGAGAAGAAGGAATATCGGCTAAGAATTTGTGACATATGAAGATGCTGGCAAGGTAGTTAAGAATAGATAATGGAAACTTTTTTCATTCATTAAAGTATTAGCACAGAGTTGTTTCAATGATTGAGTTAGTTCATAGAGAATTCATCCCCTTTGTTTTAGTCACTGATGTTTCTTGATTAATGCATAATACGACTCCTGGCATTTGATCCCATTTCAAACAATCATTGCTATAATTAAGACACTCAGGGCTATGAGTTCAGACAGCATCCTGTACTTGTTTATCTGTTTACCTGGATTCTGATTAGGATTTACCTCTGAGTAGAGAGGAATTAAATTAAGTCCCTGAGCTGTCTATCAAAAAAAAAAAAAGCTGAATAAAGATGTATCTATGTTTTAAACTACCGGTATATCTAGAGGTTGGAAAAGGAAGTATTTTGGCCTTCAAAATACTTTCAAAGATTGTATAACATATATGATAATATCGCACCTACTTTTTGCTAATAAGGGCAAAAGGGCAAATATACAACAATAAGTTGAATTAGTCCCAATCTGCATTTTAGAAATGCAAACCAGATGGTATTTAAAAGCTAAAAAAATATCTCAAGATGTTCTTATAACAGAGAACTGTGGCCAAAGACCACCTCCAAACCACTTGTATTTTCTGGGCATCTGGTTTCTGTTCTGTGCATTGTGTAGTATCTGTTGCCAATGAACTATTTCCTGGGCTTTTAAGATCTTTTGAAGCTCAAGAATTCCTTGTGTGAAGGCTTCAAAATCTCTCTGACTAAAAAGGTAATGTAGCATGGTGTAAGGCAGTCCCTTATTTCTGACAAATAGGCCTCAGATGCTAAAGATTAGATGAGTGACTCACATCATGCTGGCTGATTATTCCACAAGTTATGGCTTTGTCTTTCCTTTCCTTTTTTAAAATGATTTGCTCATCTCACAATTGATCACCTCCTCTTGGGCCATTCCTTATTCCATGGTTGGTTTCCTCATCCCTCAACCACAAAAACCTGGGTGGTGCAGTGGTTAAGTGCAGTATTGCAGGCAAACTCTGCCTGTAGCCTGGAGTTTGATCCTGACAGGGCTCAAGTCTTCTATCCTTCCTAGGTTGGTAAACTGAAGGTCCAGATAGATTGGGGACAATATGCAAATAATACTTCTACCTTGCAAACCATCCAGAGAGTGCTGTAAAGCACTATGGAGGGCATATGTCAGATCTGCAACCTTGCTCCCACTTTCACTTGTCTTAGTGCCAGCCTGCCATAGACTCCAGGGGGATGGGGGAAAGGAAAAATGCCAAAGTACTTTGTGACAGCTGGATGCCCAGCTGGAGATGCCCAGCCAGAGAGAAAAATGGTTTGAATATGATTGGACACAAGGGGATCAATGGGAGGGCAGATATGGGAAACAGGGAATTTTACTAGAGAATTGGTGCAGGAACCTCAAACCTGGCTTTGCTTTACTGTACTTCACTTGACTTTAGTAAAACTCTTTCTTTTAGAAAGAGCTGGCATAGTCATACTCCACTTTGTATCAAGGTTGCAGCTGTGGAGGTGGTCAATAGTATTAAGTATCTGGATGCGCAGATAACCAACAATCCGACTTGGTGTCTTCATACGTTATCTTTAGTGAAGGGTGCAAACCAGCATTTGCATTTCCTGCATTGGATGAGGAGAGTACATCTTTTTCATTCTGTCCTGGCCACTTTTTACAGAGGCATGATTGAAAGCATTTTAACAAACGGCATCACTGTTTGGTTTGGTGGCAGCAGTGCCTTAGATAGAAGGTCCATACAGAGAGTGATAAGGACAGCTGAGTTATTCAGGATACTGCTTATAAGTGCTATGTGCTTAAAGCTCGAAGCACTGTTAGAGACCCCACACAGACTCTTCGCAGTTTCCTTTCTGTTGCTCCCCTCTGGGAGGAGGTTTCAATTATCTACAGCAGGACTACCTGATTTTGTAACAGCTTTGTTCCTTATTCCATCCGTCTTGTAAACTTGCAAGAATCTTTTTTTTCCCTGCCAAATGTATGTATACATTTGAACTAGACTGTGATGTTTCTCTGTGTCATATATGTGTGCATATGTGGGTATATGCATAATAGTTATCTTTTGAGAGCTGAATGCAATGAAATTTAATTTTAATGTATGTTGATCAGTGTACATTCAAAATGACAATAAAGTTTTATTTTATTCTATTCTAAAACTATACCTTACTCTAAAAATGGAGTCATGACTCGTTCTTGCCTAGGGTTCAAATTAAAGCAGGACTGATAGTAGATAAGCCTAAATGCTAAATGCTATCACTGCAAGAAGTAATTATTAAAGAGAAGCAAAGAAGATGTGCAAACTAAATATTGTTAGATATTGGGACTGTCGATCATGATGGTAAAGGTTCCACCAAGGTCTGCTGTTTGGGCGGGAAAAATGCTAGCCGCTGATTGGCTAAAACTTGCTATATAAATAAGCCTCGCCAACAAGGCTCGCTGGTTGCTATTCATTTATAATAAAGAGCATTTGTAATTAAGTCACTCTCCGCGTCTTCAATCACCCGATCTAACAAATATGGTAATATTACACATCATGTAAGAGTGTGTGTGTGTGGGCGGGGGTGGAAATCTTGTCTCACCTTGCCATCTATATACAATATCTAGCTCCACATTATGTCATTTTTTCCCCCAGAATGGACCATTTTCTAGGCTCTCTAGGAGCCTGGGCTTGATTTCCAGTCAGAAAGGATTAGATTGGGAAGGGCTGAAAGTTGAAAACCAACAGTTATTCTGAGTAAGAAGATTCTTGTAAGCTGGATTCATGTTCAATTTATGATGAATTGAAGGAGCTAGTAAACAGGAGAGCCAATTTATTGTAGTGGTTAAAGCTCCAGATTAGATACTGGGAAACTGTGAATTCTAGACCCACCTTAGATAGAAAGCACCTGGGTAACCTTGGGCCAGTCACCGTGTCTCAGCCCTAGGAATTAGGTAACGGCAAACGGTTTGCCATGTGTATGTATACATTTGAACTAGACTGTGATGTTTCTCTGTGTCATATATGTGTGCATATGTGGGTATATGCATAATAGTTATCTTTGAGAGCTGAATGCAAAATGTAACGGCAAATGGTTTGCCAGAAAACCTGCAGGGATGAGTCCAAGCATTCACCAGGAGGCAAAATTGATTTGAAGATATAAATAATAATAATAATAAAGTAAATATGTGTCCTTGATAACTGTCAGTGTAGCAATGGCCAATTTGGTATAGTGGTTAAGACAAGGCTAGAAACCAGGAGACCATGAGTTCCAGTCCCACTTGAGCCATGAAAGCCATGTAGATAACCTTGGACCAGTCACTACTCTCTCTCTCATTCAATTCACCTCACAGGGTAGTTGTTTTGGGGAAAATAGGAGGAAAAAGGAATATTAGATAGGTTTGCCACCTTGAGTTGTTTAAAAATAATAACAATAATACAGGTAGTACGTAAATAAATGGATGTTAAAAACTACTTTTGGAAATTTTCTATTTTTTCCAAAAATATATATATCCTATGTTTTCCCTAGGATTCAAAGATGCCAATGATGATGAGGAGGAGGAGGAGGAAGAGGAGGAGGAGGAGAACCCTCCCTATATTTGCTTTGGATTTCTTTTTAGGATAATGTGTCCCTTTTGGTATTTTGTTCCTTTTAGGTTTTATTATTATTACATTTTGTTATTTTGAAACTTTCCCTGGGGAGTTCTTTGTGTCAAAAAACAAAAATATCATAAATATGGATTTAAGGGAAATCCAAATTTCACTACCAGAATTCCAGTTTTACTGGTCTCATTTCTAAATGGAGGAGATCCAGGTGTAGTTACTGCTCTCCTAAAGGCATAGCCTTGCTGCAAATGCCTTGCCTTGTTTTCATTTCTGACTTTTAATTATAGGAAATTCTCTGGACAAGCAGCACATCCCATGTTAAAGTTGCTTCTGAATGAAGGTGGGAATTGTCTCTCTTCTCACATCTGAAGTGGTGGAATATCAAGACAATTTTACTGTAGGGTATTCTCTCCCCCCCACACACACCGCACACCCCTCTCCCAGAAAATACTGTATTTCTTAAGAGTCGTTTTGAGTTATCTTTTAAGTAACCATATAAGTAAGCTATTGCATAAATGTGCTTTGATTAGTAACTGAGCAAAAATTCAGGATCCAATTTGGGTGCAGTCAGTTGGCCCCTCCCCTCTTCCATGCACACATCACAGCAGACATACTGCATGAGTATTAGAAAGCAGGATTTTCCTTCAACCTCAAGGTTTGTTCTTTTTTACTTACACTACTGCCATAGAAGTGAATGTTGGCTGTCACTCATTTTTATACAAGAATGTTAAAGTTGCTACAGCATTTTAAAAATTAAGCCTTCTGTAGCTGTTGCCTCCAGGCTGTGGATTGTCAAATGACATCTCCTTCATATATATTCATCCAGTAATTTAGGAGTCCTTCAAAGAGCCACTTTTGAAAATTAAAAACTATGGCTGCTTGTATAGGACATGTTGGGTCGTGTAGAATCACAGGACAGAAAAGTAGGGTAGACAGTTGAGGTAATTACACCCAAGAGCACAGTAGAACAAGAGGTAAACTCACAGAATCCTAGAGTTGAAAGGGCCGCTTAAATGATCCAATCCAAGCCCTGCTCCGTGGCACCTGGCCATTGATTGAATATTTTATTAAAGAAGAGCTCTGGGTAACACTTTTTACTGTTGAATTGTTCTTGTTGGGCCATCTTTCACAACTTTCCTGTGTCGTTAAGGCTGTAATTCTGTAATTCTGTGTCCTTCACTCTGTGGCGGTGGAGAGGTGGTGGTGGTAGGTCATGATTTTCATTTTTAAGATACTGTATATCTTCAGGTACTTGGAAAGCTCTATTATATCTCTCTTCAGTTTGGATACCTCTAAATGTTCAGGCAGGAAAGTCACAGCAAAACTATCTGGCTAAAACATTATTTACCTTATGTCAGCTTCTGAAATGTTTGATAAGAAGACAACCTTTTTTGAAGTCTTCAAACAAGGAATTCCAAGAAGCTAACCTGGCATCACAAGAAAATTTAGAATGAGCTTTTTTGGGAGGATGGAAGGGAAGACTTAAAGGGGGCTAAATAAAATAAGCACCAATTTGCTTCTTATTTCATTAAACATTAAAATGAATACTTTTCTCTCAAATTATGACACTGACTAGCAAGGGTATGTAAACTATTAAGAAAAAAGGAAACAAAATTGGTGGCTGCAGGAAGCTTGCAGGTAATCTCTGCTTTATGAAACCAGGGGACCATCTGATATGGATAATATTAGTTCTGCTAGAGACTTCTACAAGTTATGACCTACAGTAGGAGTGGACAAATATGGCAAGTCTATGACTTTACATGGCTGGCTCAGGAATTGTGGGAGTTGAAGTCCACAAGTCGTAAAGTTGCCATACTTCTCCACCCCTGACCTACAGGCTATTGCAGACTTACTAATTGTGCTCAGCAGTATCCCAGAGTCTCAATAAACTCTCTGGCTGGAGCTTTTCTGAATTTACAAAAGTAGTGTGCATGTGTGAAATAGATACCTAGCAGACCATAATATATTTCTTTTTTTTTTCTAGTTACTCTGCAGACCTTTTCAATGTTAGTATAATTAATAATATAATTACTTTTAAGTATAATTAAAAGTAAGTAAAGGTTATAAGATAATTAACCTTTTAGGATAGACCAAGGATTCGACTGAGGAGCAATATCTTAATAATTTCTATAGGCCCCTGGGGCCCTTACAAATCTTACAGTCATTGTTGTTAGTGTTGTTCTTATAGTTTTCTTTCTGACTGCTAATATACTGGGATTATGGTTCTGACCTAGAGGGAGTGTGGTTTCTCTGACACCAAGTTTATTTTTTTCTAAACCCTCAGCTTGATATTCTAGCACTTAATTTCAGAATGCAGCTTAAATCACAAGAAGCCCATAATATGTCAAATGATCCCACAGTTGCAGGGGGAAAACAGTAAGTAATGAAAAAGCTATGATTGCTTTTCTGTCCCTCCAAATGACAGTTATCACCTCAATGACCTGCTCCGGGCTGAACCATCTACACATGACACACTAAGGGATAACGTCATCTAACAGAGTAGTTACAAAAATCAATACAAACCCCATTTCAAAGATATTCTGTGTAAGAATCCTGGTGTAACGTTCATTTATCGAATAGGCCTGGGGAGAAAAGAAAGCACCAACATTTCTGATATATGTGTTTTACCTCCCCAGCAAAAGAACTCTGTAGGTAAGCAATAATTGTATTTTTCAATCTATTACTTAGTCTTGCTATGGCTCAGCCTAGACTCTCATATGGCGATGACTGCTATAAGTCAGTTATAAAATGAAGCAGCAACCTTGCTAACCAAAGAGGAAAACAACTAGGCAGCTTCCCACAGTCCTTCATTTGGGGAAAATGGTTAATGTGCATGTCAGGGAAACACAGGCCAGGAAGATAAGGTAGGGCATTTCTTTCCATAAAGAGCAAAGGTTTAATCTTTAGCTTTTGTGGAAGCAAAATATAATGCAATCTTTCAGGGTGTTCTCAGAAGTCAGCTCTCCAGATTTTAGTGGAATTTTTTTTCCAGGTAAATAGTGATAGGATATTAATCCAACCATGAAGTTTTACCAGTCCAGTCTTTTAGGCAATCTGCTACTGATAACCATGAGCTGCTTCATACTGTTTACTGTATTTAGATACTAGTTCTTTGGAAATAGCCATAAATTCTGAACTATTTATTAATAGTAATGTAGTCGGTATTTATATTAAGAGGACAGGATCATGGCTTTCATTCCAAAACAACTATCAAGATTCCAAAAAATTAGCTTACTTCAATCCTTCTGACATGAATGGGTCTTAAGTGGATTTTGAGGATCTCATGGCTGCCTTGACTACAATAAGATGCTAGCCTGACTATGATTTAGTTCACACAGGGTTACCATAAGAGGGAAGAGGGGTGCATTTAAGCAAGAAAAAACAATAGTAGAGGTATTTTTCCAGCTATTTTGACCCACAGATGCACTTCTAGGACTAGAAAAGTCAGACTAAAAAAGTCAGACACATGCACATTTCTCCACTTCTTGGAACTGCCCTTAGACAAGAACTTTGGAAGAAATCCCAACTGGTCAAGCCACAGTAAGTTAGATTTTCACATATTTGGATCTTCATGGCCACTGGATCCAAGCACAACATAAACGCACCTTCCTCAGAAATTAAATTCCAGGGAGTATGTTTACAGTGCAGCTTCTTCATGAGGGGATCGGCATCTAAGTTGACACTCTTGGGGTAATACTGTATTGAAAGCTGAAGTGAATCTAAGACTCACTAAGATTTTTGGTTCCCCCAAATCCAATTTCTCCAGTGGATAATTCTATTCAAGCAGAGTTAGTGGAAAGGGGGTGGAAAATATTGATGGTTTGCCATCTTGATTGGTATAGGTTCAAACATGACTTGTCCTTCTTTTCTGGCAATATTACATCTGTTCTGGAAGGAAGAGGAGGAGGAGGAGGAGGTGGTGGTGGAGGATGTAAAAGTAAATTTATGTTTATGAGAGAATTGAGGTGATTGGGAAAAAAGTATAAAAGTCCCCTCTTGATGGTACAGACTGGCCATAGAAAATAACCTACAGAAAGATGGAAACAATTGTGGCAACAAGATGGAACTGAAAATGAGTAAAAGCTGACAAATATTCTAAGTGTATGTCTCCCCATTCATATATGTACGCAACATATATATGTACACACACACAAACACAAAACTTCATTTGTACAACCCATTCTATCAGTAGAATTTCCTTTTTAAATTATATGATTTAGAACAGAGTATAAGATCTCAGTATTAAATTTGATCATTTTTCATATTTAAATTTGCACTACCTATTAAAAATATATATTTATTGTTTAGTTTCATGACATAGTTAAATACAGAGTTAAATGCATGTTTGGCTTTCTCTTATCTATAAGAGTTAACACTGGTTTTACCGTGTCTTTAATTTTCAGCAAATGGCAAAAGCTGAAATTATTTTTGTCTCTGTGTTATCTAAGACTGACTGACTAGTTGAATATTATTGATCATATTTTCTATTGTCTTTCTAATTTGGATTTTTCCTCTATACATAAAATATTATTCAGTGCTACCTAAATTAGCATTGATGGATTTCCATCGATCATTCCCTGAAGTCATTGTAATTTCATTTTAGGGTTGATAAATCAAATCTTTGTCTTGAAGCTCCCTTTTAAAACCTGTTTCTACACATAAGCAGAGTTCAAACAGTCCGTGTAATGTATTCACCTAATACAATGCATTACCAATATCAATTTTTCAGGTTATTTATATCCTGCATGGGGCATTTTTGGTCAGAGATGAAGGGTTGCTTTCTGTCTTCTTCATTCCCTCAAATTGAGTCATAGCAGTGCCAATATTGGCTAGCCTTATATCTTCATTACTCTTAGGAATATGGATTGCTTGAAACCTATCCTCTCCCACTTCATGCATCACTAGAAACACACCCAACAGGGAGGATGCTGAGCTTCTCCTGAAGGACAGAATAGGCATCCCTAAAGTGATATTTCAGTTAGTCCAATTGCGAAATCAATTCCATTGTGGTTTTCTGACAATCATACTTCAAATGAAGGAAAAAAATATTGGCAGCTCTTTCAATGACCCTATATCTTAAATGCCACCATATATCAAAAGCATTACGGAGTCCTTATTGATGATACTGTTGTGCATTATTTGCCTTCAGCTCTAAGTAAAAGATATGACTGGTTTGGATTGTTCAATACACAATCCTCAAACATAACAACTGGGATCCTGTGCCTCAGAACAGAAATTATTTTGCACTTTTTCAAAGTAGTTATTTTATATTTCCCTGTTGGAAGGGACAGAGGTTTTCAAAAGTGGACAGCAAAATTTGCAAATCTAAATGCCTTCGACATAGTAAAAAAAAATTAAATCGCTTTGTTTCCTCAAATGAATTGTGTGCAAGAGGCATTAGATGGATATTGGATCAGGGTACACTCTGTGTAGGAATATCTGCGGGAGTAAATGCAACTACACAATCAAAGTCCTGACCCACTCTTTAATTGGGTCTGGTGTTAACTTCATTTCCAGTTAACTGTAGATTAGTTGAACTGGTTGCACAGAAAAATCCCCTTTTCACTGGAATAATCTATGTCAACATGGAAATGATCAGGATGACTCTGAGAGAATAATTGTCCCTTCCAGAAAATTGATGCACAAAATAGGAATCTATACTAAAAAGGAAATAAAAGATGCATTGCATGTGTATTTATGTGATTGAAGTATTTTTTTTTAATATTCTGTGAAAGATATCTTTTTTTGGGAGAGAGGGGAAAGGATAGTTGAAACAAGGCAGCAGAAGAACGCCAAGCATTCCTGAACAAAAGTGATTTTCTGGATCCATTTCAATCTGATTTCATTCTGGATCATGGTGCAGAAATAGCATTAGTTATCCTGATGGACCAGCTGCTGAGAGAGCATGAGGTGGTCATTTGTTCCTGGTCATAGTTGATGTTGTGACTTATTTATTTATTTTATTTATATTTATTTATTTTATTCATTTGGCTGTATTATTTTTACAACTCAAAGTAATAAACATATCCAACACATCTTCTTCCTCCTATTTTCCCCACAACAACAACAACCACTCTGTGAGGTGGGTTGGTCCAAGGTCACCCCATTCGCTTTCATGGCTAAGGCTGGACTTGAACTCACAATCTCTTGCTTTTTAGCCTGCTGTCTTAATCACTAAACCAAACTGGCTCTTAATAGTCCCTATCCTTCTGGGCTGATTTAGGAATCGGAGACACAGTTATGTTATGGTTGTGGGCTGATTTCAAAGGGCAGTACTAGAGAATACTTTGTTGTTGTTGTTAGTTGTGAAGTTGTGTCCAATCCATCGTGATCCCATGGACAACGTTCCTTCAGGCCTTCCTGTCCTCTACCATCCTCTGGAGTCCATTTAAACTCACACTGACTGCTTCATAAGGTCCTGAATCACCAGAAAGGAGAGAGGGAAAGCAGATTGTAATTAAAATCGAAATGCAAATATATTTTCTGCTATCTGAGGAATATTATAACTATCATCCAACATGGTGGAGTCTGTAATGAGGATTGTTTGACTTCAACGAGAATTGTTTGACCTCAAAGAGCATAACATAACTGACTTGATGTAGCAACGGAGGAATTTCATTGTTCTTGCAAGGGGACAATGACAATAAAGATCTATTCTATTCTATTCTATTCTATTCTATTCTATTCTATTCATTTTTCAGTGCCATCGTAACTTTGAACGGACACTAAGCAAACTTGTAAATAGAGGACTGTCTGTACTTGCAGTTGAATCACCATCAAGAGAGGAGGGGAAGCGACTCACTCCGAGACCTTCAGCCCTAGAGCTCGTCCGAGGACTTCTTAGTCCCTCCTACACTATCAGACAAATTTAATTCACAAGATTATCCTTCTGGGGATGAAATTGGAAAATAATCTGGCCTGTTGCTTTTCAATATCTGACGGCCTCAATTTCAGAAGAGATGGCATTTTTTAAAAAATATAATCAAACATGATTATAAAAAGTCTACATTCCCAAACAGGACTCAAGGTGAAAATCCTCAAGGTCTCTAGGCCCAGCTGGCCCTGTTCCTCTAGGAAGGCAGGAGGGTCAGGGATTACGGGTGAAGTCCTCGGTTTACGGCCACAATTGAACCCCAAATTTATGTCGCTAAGTGAGACATTTGTTAAGTGAATTCTGCCCTCTTTTACTCGCCACAGCTGAGAAGTGAATCACTGCAGTTGTTAAGTTAGTGAGACGGTTGTTAAGTGAATCTGACTTTCCCGTTGCTTGTGAGAAGGTCACAAAACGGGATCACATGACCCTGGGACTCTGCAACTGTCATAAATATGAGTCAGTTGCCAAGCATCTGAATTTTGATTACGTGATCATAGAGATGCAGCAACGGCCACTAAGTGTGAAACACGGTTATAAGTCACCTTTTTCAGTACCACTGTAACTTTGGACAGTCACTAAAGGAACTGTTGTAACTCGAGGACTACCTGTAGTGTTGGAAAAAGACTGGGAAGGCACATGTTATAATCCACCCTCCACCATGGAAGATCCCTGGGAAGTTTGGGGCCAAACAGGGCAGTGGTTGGGGGATAAAACCTAAGGATATTTGCACAGGAGCAAGGAAAGGAGGCCCATCTGATATGTGGCACTTTTCATTTCCTGCCTTCCTTACCTGTCCGGCTGCTGCCACAGGTTTCGCATCCTCCAATCCCACCAGGGATTCTCTTTTCTCCTTCCACACCTGTTGGATGACCTGGCTGGATGGTTGTGGCAGAAAACCAAACCTTTTGCTTAATTCGGTGGAAAATTCTTCGGAGGAGAGT
>JANHFM010003526.1:346545-357737 GCA_032468115.1 Grayia smithii | reverse complement strand
GGAGGGGGGGGAATTTGTTAAAATTTTGTAAAACTTTTTAATAATAATAAAAAAAGAATACTATATTCTTATGTTTTAAAAATTCCGTAATTTAAAAAGTATGCATAGAACAGCACTAAAATATCAAAAATTGCTGCATGTTGCAATAACAGAAGGAAACAAATTAAAATTGTGATGTAAACACAACAATAATATTGATTACATGGCTTCTTCTTCAGCCTTTTCTCAAACAAAGAAGAGAAACAATGTTTCTTTTCAACCTTTTCCCCATCATTGCAATTGGAAAGCATGGGATAGACTGCAAATGCTTTGGCCACATGATTGGATGGAAGCAGTGGTGAAATGTAAAATTTGTTGCTACCAGTTCTGTGGACGTGGCTTGGTGGGTGTGTGGGCGTGGCTTGGTAGGCATGGGTTGGTGGGTCATGTGATTGGGTGGGCATGGCCAAGGTTTTGTTTTACTTTTCTAAAGCATTTTTTTACTACCTATTCACCGGAACCAGTAGTAAAAAATGCTTTAAAAAATAAAAAAAAAAGTTCTGAGGACAATCAGCTGTGCCACACGATTCTCGGAACCTTTTTTTCTTTTTTAAAGCATTTTTTTACTACTGGTTCTGATGAATAGGTAGTAAAAATGCTTTAAAAAAGTAAAACAAAGTTCTGACGATCTCACAGCACAGCTGTTTTTATCACTACCAGTTCACCCAAACTGGAGCGAACCGGTAGCATTTCACCCCTGGATGGAAGATGTCAGACCCAAAGAACAAAGAATGACACCTAGAGATACTTCTGAGATTTCAAGCTTCTCTGCCACCTTGTCTTCTGGGAAGTAGCTCTTCCCTCCTGGGACTCCAGATTACATTCCACCCCATCAGGGAAACTTAAAATGTAGATCAACACATTCAGTAACTGCACAGCTGACTCTTCCATAGGGAAGTATTGGGATTTTTTTTTCAGGAGTCAAAAGGCCATTTTTAAACTTATTCTTTCTTTTGACAATTTCTCCCCCAGCACCACATTTAGACCCATTCTGTTCAATTTTGGAAGATATCCTATTGTGTACAAACAAACATATTTTTACATATTTTTCTTCCAACATTTTATTGGATTATAAAGAATTGTAAGACTAAGATGGAGTAGACAGAAAACATATCAACAATTCTCACCTTGTAATCAAATTTAAATGTATTCTCCAGTATGGTATAATATATGAAAATGATATTGGGTCGGTAGCCCTCTCAACATGCAGTGATTAATCTAGAATCATAGCAATATAACAATGATAATATAACCAACTCACCACTATTTTATCAAAAGAGACATTGAGATAGCTTTTTTTCTCCCAAATGTCATGCAAACACCTAATATCAATTTTATTTATTTCCTTCAACCTTTTATAAAGAAGGATGCTTCTTTATAAAAGGTTGGAAAAATTAGGAGCTACAAGACAGAAATGATAGTACATGAACAATTCCTTATATGGGAACAACTACAAGGAAAGACTTACTGGTTCTTTCATAAGAAATATGATGTCTGAAAAAGGAAGGTACTATCCATTTTCAAAGAGTATTTGCAGATATCCCATCAAGTAATTTATCTTATGTCTATATTGGACTGATGGATATTATAAATCCACCAAATAAGGAGCCCCAGTGGCACAGTGATTACAACACAGTATTGCAGACTAACTCTGCCCACAGTCTGAAATTTGATCCTAATGGGGCTTGAGGTTGACTCATCCTTCCATCCTTCCAAGACTGGTAAAATGAGTAGCCTCCTAGGGCAATATGCTGAGGTCATAAACATTTCAGAGAATGCTGTAAGCACTGTGCAGGGGTATATTAGTCTAAGTGCTATTGCTATTTTCTATAATGGTACCCCTTACTGTCAATAGGTTTTTAGATATAAAGTTTACTTGGGGAGTTTTACCAGAACAGAACAGAATAACAGTTGGAAGAGACCTTGTATGTCATCTAGTTCAACTCATTGCCCAAGCCTACAACATTTCTGACAGATGGCAGTCCAGTCTCTTCTTGAAAGATTCCAGTGATGAAGCTCCCACAACTTCTGAATGCAAGCTGTTCCATTGGTTGATTGTTCTCACAAATTTAACATTTTTCCTTAATTTTGATTATGTATCATCAAATTGATGTCCATTCTTAGTGACCTCATTCAATTATTAATTCAGAATAATATAATAATCTTACTGATGTTAGCCCAATAATGAACATGTGCAAAATATTTTGGGTGCAAATTTTTTCATGCAGGAACAGCTTGCTTCTGGTATTCCATATCCAAATTGAAATACATATTGGTCTGTGTTCAGACTGAAATATGCATGTTTCAATCTGGATATATGGTACATCAAAAAGTGTCTGTTTCAGACAGAAAGCGTTTTGGCTCAAGTGAGTGGGCTTAATTTTTCCTAAGGTCATGTAAATAACTAATATCAATTCTATCAGTCTCCTTCAACTTTCTGTAAAGTAGGCTTATTTGTTAAAATTTAGAAGCTGCCCATTCCCACAAGGCCCTTGGGTGCTTATGTTCTAAAATAAAAAACAACATAACCAGAAAGAGAAATTATGAAGAAGAAATTATTATTATTATTATTATTTATTGTATTTATATTTATATTTATATGCTGCCCATCTCCCAGGGGACTCTGGGCGGCTCACAATACATACATATACAAAAACACTCAATAAAACAATCGGTATAAATACAATAATAATCAAGTATAAAATTTAAGCTAAAAAATTTAAAACTAATATTAAATTTAAAACTAATATTGAACTAAAAAACCCATTAAAAAAAAAAAATCCAGGCCACTCAGTTGATTTTATTAAAAAGCCATGTCTTCAGACCACGGCGGAAGGAGCGAAGGTCAGGGGAAGTCCGAAGATCGGTGGGGAGCTCGTTCCAGAGGGCCGGTGCGCCCACAGAGAATGCCCTCGCCCTGGGCACCACCCGCCGGCATTGCCTGGCGGAAGGTATCCTGAGGAGCGCAACCCTATGTGAGCGCACAGGGCGGTGGGATAGAGGCAGTAGGTGGTCCTGCAAGTACCCTGGGCCGATGCCATGAAGGGCTTTATAGGTAAGCACCAGCATCTTGAAGCGAACCCGGAGGACTACAGGCAGCCAGTGCAGCTCGCGCAGGAGTGGTGTCACACGGGAGTAACGGGAAGCCCCCGTAACTACCCGTAACTACCTGGACATGGGTCCAGCAAACACGTGGCAGCCCCCAGTTTACCCACAATCCTGTCCACTTCATCCCGAGAAACAGGGTCAAACTCAACCCAGATGTTATCGACAAGACCTGCGCTGTAACCAGCTAGAAGTAACCAGCTAGAAGAATCAATTGGTAAACTAATTGCATATCATATCATGTTGGCCCAGTAGGATAGTTAGATAGCTTGCATCTTCACAGGAAAAGGAAGGAAAAACAACAAACTCTCCATGTGCATGAACTATTCCTGCACAGCAAAGTAAATAATTGTGTAGCTTATTTGTGTGTCTTCTGCAATTTTCTTTGCTCTCTTAAGTGGAAGAGACAGTAGTTACAGCCAATAGCGTTTAGTTCTGATTGCGAAAAAGAAAAGTTTCTTTTGTTGAATAAGATTAGTACTAAGATGGCAACATAAATAAATACCAAGTACGCATAGGTGAGCCTTTCTTTATAAATCCTGAAAAAGGAAAAGCTGTCACCAGCCTCATTTTTATGGGCCTGCTTGATGACTATGGCCTGAGGTAACAATTAAAGAGGACTATTTTATGGCATTATTAGTGCCAAGTGTATTCAGAGGTGAGCCTATTTGTCATCCCTGATTAGCAGCGAGCATGGAAAAAAAGTATTAAAGTGTTAATAAATTGAACCAAAAATACTTTTAAAACAGTCAAATTGATTTAATGTTCACGTTTCACTGTTCTTGCTTGAAGTTCTAGTCTCGCGATTTTTTTTAAAAAAATAGGTTGTTGAAAACAAAGAACACAATCTACTCCTTTTTATTTCCAAGAGAAAAATTAATTGGTATCTTTACATGCTCCTCTCAAATCACTGAATCTGATCCTTTAAACTGCTCAAGATTGTTTAGACTGTACCTCCTCCCCCTCAATTGTTGCCATCAGATAGTGACTATGAATGACAACTATTCATATCAAGCTGATGGCATCATTGTTTCTTCCAAGCAGTTCCTTCTTTTTGCATTGCAGAAGAGCATAGAAACTCATGTGGATTGTGATTACTGAGCAATTTCTGACCTTAATCTGAGCAACAATGGAAGGGGAACGGTCTGAACAATCTTGACCTTAATCTGAGCAACTTCTTTAAATGCTACCTCAGTAAAAGAAATCACTATTGGGAGAGACTTCCATGCTATAAGAATCTCTTTTTAACAGTGCACATGAAAGTCTATGTTCCTGTAATACTTATATAATGTTTTAGCCCTCTTGCCCAATGCATTATACATGGTATTCTTTCTGAACCCTCAACATTTTATCTTCTACCAAATCCCATCAAAATGAGTGTTCATATCAGTGGTATAATTCAAATAAACAATTGGAAGTTATAAGAATCCTGTCCATGCAAGTGTCATGTGACCATATTCTTGTGTTTAGTAGAACTCCTAGAAATAATAGAGGTAAATTACACATTCAAGTTCACAACCATAACTGGAGCATCCACAAGGTTCAGGTGTCTCAAACATCAAGGTGGAGGTTGAGACCATGCAATGACAGCCGTGCCGCTTCATAAATGCACATGTACAAAAGGACAATTGTGCAGTTGGGACTGCCATCTTTCTTTACTGCCCCATATATACCTCTGAGCATAACAAGCTTTTATAGCTATGAATGTTTCCTCATATCTCATCCAATATGTGTGTCCCAATGAGTTATTCTGCATATTCATGAGATGTACTTACATGTATGAATCTAATGTAATTTTGGAGATTGGCAAGAGATGATTATGGAGAATTGCCCTCCTTAAGCAGATTGATAGTATTTTCTTGCTTATATTTCAATGTTGGGATATGATTTTGGGAAATAAGGGAGAAGCCCTAAGAGGGTCAGGATTGAAAATGAAGCCATGTTTACAAAACAAAAAATGTATGGGTCCCAAAACCATCTCCTACCCTGCGTCTCCCTGCGACCAGTAAGATCCCACAGGGTTGGTCTCCTCCGCGTTCCGTCAGCTAAACAATGTCAGCTGGTGGGCCTGGGGGAGAGAGACTTCTCTGTGGCTGCTCTGGCTCTCTGGAACTAACTACCTCCCGAGCTCTGGACTGCCTCCACCCTGCTGGCCTTCCATAAGGCAGTTAAAACTTGGCTTTTCCGGCAGGCATGAGGCAGTTGATCTCACTATTGTGGTTTTGCAAGATCCAGCCCAGAGGAGATGCGTGTGCTCTTTTTTGTTTTTGTTGTTTTAATTTGTTTTTCTAACTTTTAAATTTTATACTCTGTTGTGAGCCACCTGGAGTCCTCTGGGAGTTCGGCGGCATATAAATTAAATAAATTAAATTTAAAAAAATAAAGTATTCAGTAATTTCACTGAAATTGTTTTGGTTTAAAATAATGCTTTAATTTCTGTCTCAGGAAAATCCTTCAAATATGTATTTCTGGTTAGAATATAAAGATGGTGACAGATATGTGCTCCCAAACAGCTCTAATAGTAGATTAGCTTTCTCCAAAGCATACAGATTTTATGCCACTCAAGGAACCTCCAAGCATCCAACCCTTAAACTAGGCTAGTTGGATAATTCTGGGAGCTGAAGTCCACAAGTCTTAAGATTGCCAAATTTGGAGAGCTTGCTTTAAACCATAGATCCACCTGACTCGAAAATGGAACCCTCATCTGTGTATACAGTTACTTTGTAAGTATGCTACATGGCAGTTCAAACCTTAACAGAATCTTAGAGTTTGCAATTGCCAATTAACATAAATTTCTGTAGGATTGAGGTAGTATTATAAATGTAGCGGGGAGGGGGAGAAGCAATAAAAGGAGGATGTTTTGGTTGGAAAGGGGGAGAAAAAGAGGGTGAAAAGAGGAAAGGGAGGCTTGAGTGGGAAAAGCCAGAAGGTAAGGATAAGAAAAGAGGTCTGGGGAAAGGGAGAACAAGAGCCCTGAGAGCAGAGGTGAAATCCAAATTTTTTTACTACCGGTTGTGGGTGTGGCTTGGTGGGCATGGTGTGGCTTGGTGGGCATGGCAGGGGAAGGATACTGCAAAATCCCCATTCCATCCCACTATCGGGCCAGCCAGAGATGGCATTTACCAGTTCTCCGAACTACTCAAAATTTCCGCTACTGGTTCTCCAGAACCTGTCAGAACCTGCTGGATTTCACCCCTGTCTGAGAAGTTTGAAAAAGAGTCCTGGGAGGATAGAAAAAGAGGCCTATGGGGAAAATAGAGAAAGTGGCCTGAGGAAAGTGAGAGGGACTGAAGGCGATAGGGAGAATAGGAGAGGTTTCTGTGGGGCAAACCTGAGGGAAAGAACAGTTTGAGAGAAAGGGAGGCAAGCAGAGCAATCAATGAAGGAGCAGAGGCTATGGAAAGAGAGCCCAGCAGGCAGTGCCAGAGAGAGACAAGGGGGGTGGAAGAAGGGCCGCCCAGCTACCTGAATATCCCCCCATCACGTGGCCAGCCTGCTGGGGAAAGACTGACCATCACCCCACCATTTGACCCAGGCAAGTAGACACCTGAGTGAGAGACAAGTGTAGACCAGCAGGAGAACTCAGACTCCAGCAACCCTTGTGGGTGTAGTGCTACATAAGTAACTTTCCATATGGGCTGGAACTTTTTTTTCTTCTAAACACAGAATCAAGGAATCCCAAATCTATTTTTGACCCTGCAACAAGAATTCAACCCTTTCAGAGATGGATTGATCACCAACATACTAAGCATCATGTGGCCTCATGCATCACATTTCTCTTACCAGATCAGATTTCAACCCTTCCATTCAAAAAGAATCTTCCACATGTGCCAGAGATTCCACAGCTTCCTTGGAAATGGTGCTCAGGAGGGGTGGAGATGCACATCACCACCATGCTGATGGCAGTTGAGCTCAAATCTCCAGATGAAGACAGCCATTGGTTTCACAGGCATGTAAAAGGGCAAAGATGGAGCACTGATGCTGAGGACAGTCCCAATGTAAAACATCTTCC
This sequence comes from Grayia smithii, assembly GCA_032468115.1. Classification (NCBI taxonomy): domain Eukaryota; kingdom Metazoa; phylum Chordata; class Lepidosauria; order Squamata; family Grayiidae; genus Grayia; species Grayia smithii. The sequence goes on along the minus strand of JANHFM010003526.1, from coordinate 350,581 downwards.
CATATTTTTCAGAACAAAATATAAGAAAACATTGCACCTGAATTTTGAAACAAATAGCAAAGGTGTTTAATTTATTGTAACTCACTTACTGTAAGTGCAATAAAGAAGGGCTTCCCATCAGCTGTGTGGAATCCTGGGGTGCAAAAAAGGCTCTCTTCATGTCAGGTCTTTTCTGCATTTCATGGAAGATCCAATAAAGAAGAGAAACTGTTTTCTACTTTTGTCCCAGTGCAACTCAGCATTTTCCGTCGAAAGCTGAAAGCTTTAAGCAAAGCCACTTTTGCCTTCTCTGGAGAGAACCTGACCTGCTGTTTTTGCCAATTGCTAACACCAGCACTTCAGGCCATGGTTTTTAAAGTGGTCATGTGCACACTAGCTTTTCAGAGAGAAAGCAGCAATTGAAGGAGTAAGGTCTCAAATTAGCTCACTAACTGATAAAAAGGATCTGAAGTATCACCCAGATTGCATTTCAGAATGCCACATATTTTGCATACAAATGACTTTAGAAATTAGGAAACACATTCTTAAAAATATTTCCTCTTGAAACCATTGTATTTATGGGGCATCGGACCTGCACAGGGATACTAGTGTACCTTACACTTAGGAGTGCTTGAAGATTAGAAATCCAAATACAAGGTTGTTTTAGGCTACCACATATTGAGGATGCCATCTACCACTTATATATTTAATTTAGGCTCTGCAAATTGTATCAAAACTATTACAGAATGGAGCAATAATTCACTTAGAAATGGTATTATTGTGAAACAGAATTAGGAACAATATTATATACTGCAGCTATTTGTGAATAGGAGATAGTTATGGAATTAACCTTCCATTTTATTCCTTGATTGATACAGGGGACCAGTAATATTGATCGAATGAAAAGTTTATAATATCGGTAACAAGTTATGGCATGTGACATGATTCAATTTTTTTACAGAATGAAATGCATAAGCATTAATTTATTGTCTTATATTAAACTTTCACGTAATTGAATGTTCCTTAGATGAGACCTTTGGAACTTTTAAATCTCAGGTGTAATATCTATTTTACTTATAACTTTAAACCATCGAGTGGCTTTCCTCCATTCAAAGATTCACTTGTTCCTAAGGGGCTCTGCACACATGCAAGGATTTATTGAAGGCTACCACCAAGATTATTTCAATCCAGTAAGCTCAGGGCTATATCCAGGGATGTGTGACAGCTGCACTGAGATCTGAGCCTCCTTATAAGTCCAGCTGTACCACATCACCATTTGCAAACCATCTGAAAAACTTTCAACTCAGTAACATTTTCCACACTTAGTGCTCACTATTCATGGATTCCAAATGTATTCAATATGGTGCTGAGTTCAGAGAGAGCATCTTATCCGTCTTCTGTTCAAGTTAACCCACAGCTAAACATAGAAAATGCTCAGCTAATTCTCCTCTCCCCCTTCAGAGCTTCAAAAAATGACCTTAGAAAGGGGGGGGGGATATCAGCTTCATTTTACCATGGCACCATTCAAGTAAGCCTTCTAAGCTCAGACAATCCTCTAAGTCAGCAACTTAGCAAGCCTCATTTTTCTCTTTGAACCAGCTTGAAGAAACTGAAGAAGAATGCCTAGAGCTGGATTACAAAACTGAGCTGAGAAGCAGAGAAAGGAGCCACTAACTCAGTGATGATCTCGCTTTGGTACAGCTTTGAAATGAAAAACAAAAAACAAACTCCAAACCGAATTGTAAGAACATGTTGAGAACGCCGGTTTCCGAGCTTCTGCAGCATAATGGCAGTGCTACGTGGCAATACTAACACCTTGCCCTATGTGCTACATAGGACCATACTGCAGATGGTGTTAAATCTTCACATGAACAGTCTCATAGTTTCATCTGTACGCTTCTTTTCTGTGGCTCTGAGCTGTGGTTTCATAGTAATGGGAGAGACACCATAAGTTTTTACCATCTCTCACACTGCACTGTCTGGAGAATTTCTATATAGTTTTGGAAGTGGGCGTGGGATTGCTGAGTCTATGTACACTTTTTATTGTGTTTTTGTACTTTCAGATTAGCTTTAAAGGAGATAGTTAAAGAAATAAATCCAAATGTATTCCCGCTGTGTCTGCTTTGCACCAAATTAATGTAAATATTCCAAATAGTTAAAAGACTTCCAGTCTCAGGCAGTGTTATGTTTAGTGCAACTTGTTTCAATTACATTTTGAGAAGTCTTTTCTGAAGTATTGGACAACTGCTGAGAGACAGACAGACAGACAGACAGACAGACAGACAGACAGAAAGACAGACAGACAAGCTCCAAATTGAATTGATGGATTTTGGAGTTCACCCAGCTTGCAGATATTTTATGTATATTGACATATACAAATCAGTTCCCAATACAGAAAAGGAAATATTGTTGAACATTTCGATTTCCATAATCCCCTTTTTCAGTTAAAAGGTTACATTCTTTTTTATTTTAGTTTATTATGAAGTTGTATTCTAAAGCTTTAATTTACAAGCTAGAGATCCAATTTGATGTAGTGGTTAAGACAACAGGTTCTAGTTCCATCTACTGTAGAGCACAAAGCAACCTGGGGCCAGTCAATTTCTTTTAACCTTAGGAAGAAGGCAATGGGCAACTATTTTTGAACATCTTGCCAAGGAAACAGCATGAACTTGCTAGACTTTTATGATGATTCAAAGGTACCAAAGGTACCAAAACAAAACCATTATTTAAAAAAAAAAACTTTGCAAGCTAAGTATTCTGCAGGTAGTCTTCAACTTACAATCATTTGCCCAGTGACTGATAGAAATTAATGATGGTGCTAAAAGAAGGGACTTACAAGTACCTGGAAGTTATAGCCACTGTAGCACCCAACAATCATGTAATCAAAATTCAGGTGCTTGGCAACCTGCCTGTACTTACAATCATAAGGGCACTTCACCTCCCTCCATCTGCCTTTCTCTCTCCATCTATGCATTTTGGGACTCCTGCTGCCCTATGCTCCACTGCTTCAGATGACCTTCTGTGTGTTCTTGTTCCTGCTGCTGATGAAGCCTGGCCCTTCACTCCAAAATGCCTCTTTGTGCTGCACTGCTGCACTGGCTTCCTAGAGCTCCACGGTTCTGGGGCTGTTTCTTGCTTGTTTGTTACTTCTACTTCTTGTGATGTCTTATCCTTCTTGTCCTATTCCATTAGCTGGAGTGTGAAATGGACAACTCTTCTGAAAAACAAACTAACCCAAACTGAGAGGCACTCCAATTCCAAGCAGCAACTTTAGAAGGAGAAGATTTTAATTATCACCTGCCCCCGGTGAAGTGAGTGATACTGTGGACATTGTTACATGGTGCCTAGACGTGCTGGCAAACAACAAACTTCAGATGAACCCTGGTAAAATGGAGTAGCTGTGGTTGAGCCCTTTTGCATCCTGGAGATTATCATCTTTGTTCTTGGATGAGATGAACTATCCTCAACAGTCCAATGTATAATCTGGGAATCCTCCTGGACTCATGGCTCCACCTCAAAGAGCAGATGGCAGTGTGGCTAGGAGGGTTTTTGTTCAACTTTGTGTGCCAGTTACGCCCTTTCATAGATCATCTCCTGTTTGGACTATTTCAATAAACTCTTAAATGGGGCTGCCCTTGAAAAGTATCCATGAACTTCAGCTGGTACAGAACAATTTTGGGTGCCCAAAGTGCATGTAACACCTTTGCTCTGCAAACTGCATTGGGTGTCAGTTTGCTTCTGGGTACAATTCAAGGTGGTGGTTAGGACATATAAAAGCCCTACCCTGCATGGATACCTTGGGACCGTATCCATGAACACCAACCGGCAGTCAGAAGACATGACAAAAATTATTTAATTTCACAATGTATAGACACTCCTTACTAGTACTGATGATGTTACCTAGTTAGGGTAATGAAACATCTGCAAGAAAATAAGCAAGCTCAGAGAGCACCAAGGACCTCTCAATAAAAGAATTGAAATGGAAAGGAGCGTTGGTTCTTACCTGACACGCACCTTCTCATTGGTTGGAGACATCATCCAGGCATGGGTGTTGCTC